>JAECUM010093245.1:0-118902 GCA_016617855.1 Megalonaias nervosa
ACTTCCTTTATTTAATGGCTTTATTGGTTGCCAATGAGGGTCCACGGTTTGTTTGCCGAGGACTAGATGGAAGACAGGTTTATGTAAGCATGCTAAAAAGAATGCTTCAAACTTAAGTGTTTACAAAGGTTCATTGCCTGAATCTGGAAGAGAATTCAGCGTCAATACCTGCTGCTGAAACCAATAACCTGATTAGCTCTGAGAATATATATATATATATATATATATATATATATATATATATATATATATATATATATATATATATATATAAAATGCAGAATACCGTTACACGCTGCTATGATCAATTTTTATTAGCAATACACCATACAGTAAATTACAGCTATGAAAAATGTCAAAGTTCTTGGGTTCAAGTTTGTTAACCATTGTAAAGTTTTTGACGGGGAGGGGGTGGAAGAACATTTGGTCTAAAAATTGTCCCAAAACCATCGCGCATATAATTCTTTAATAGTAAAAAAACTCGATCATCAGAATTAAAACTGTCATTGTAGTGTTCGACTCCTAATCCAGTAACTGAGAGTCGGATTTAAAACTTACATCGTAGTGTTCTAACCCAGTGAGTCAGTGCTCTAGCTTACCAAGCAAAAACTGTGTAGCATAAAAAGTTTATGCTCTAATTTTGCTATATTAAATGCAACTGTGTGAAACTTCTTTGCTTAACTTCCAGTAAAAGAAAAAAATCTTGTATAAGAAATGCAGAAAACTAGGCCATATGCCAATATCAAAATTGCATTGAGGCGCCCAAAATATAACGGATCATTGGGTCACTATACTAGTATGTTCAGTCATGTCGCCATTTTTAAATCTGTTTATGAAAGAGGTTGTTTCTATTAAACAAATGTATATAATGTTGGACTTAAGACCCTGCTGGAGCCAACGCCCTTTCACACTCTCCTTTACCATAGTTGATGGACTTCAACCTGAGAACATTGATGTATTTGCATCGTAGCTGTATGTATGTATGTATGTATGTATGTATGCATCAGTGGCGTCTGATCCAGACGAATTCAGACTTAGGAATACAGTTGATAACTGGACAAAGGGAATAACAAACTGAAACAAGATACAAGACTTACCAACTCATTTATGATGAAAAAAAAAGCTACCATACGCTAACTTTCAAAAAAGTAAAAGAATAGCCAGTTGCATTTGGGTCCACATTTTCCATAGTGTAATATCGGCTCATAAGGTCAAAGCTATTCCAGTTTCAATTGCATAAGCCATTGCGATTTACCAGATGTAATATTAACTCATCGCAAGGAACACCATGATCAGTTAAAGGTCCCTTTGTAAAGACTGGCTAAATGCAACTGCTGAAGTGAAATGTTCTTCTCACAGTATCTTCTTCGAACTTAACAGCCACCGATGCGCCTAGAAAGTACATGAATAGGCATTGTTATTTCTTTCCAGTAAATATATTGAGGGCGTACATTTAAACACAAGGGAGGAGGATGAACGAGGAGTTATAGCAAGAGGATGAAAAAGTAAAGATATTTAGAAGATCTGCCAGATGGTGGACACTCCATCCACAGTTTAAGGAATTTGAGATTTATCGTGTCCTTCCAAAAGATACTAAATCTCCGTTGTTCAATAAAATATATATGTGAATAGGTACTATATTCTGTTGGGTTATAACTCGACTGACTAGCACTAAATGTCGTAAAGACCTGTAATTGCAGCTGCTGAACGACATCGGTAAAATTTGGTCCTGATAACCAGTTGTACCTTCGGGAAACTTTGAGATTATTCTTTAATATTCAAATCCATGAAACGGGTGCGAACACGACCGGTGCATTGGTCAAAATTCAGTACTCTCTTTCAGCAAGTATAACAAGAAATATAGCTCAATCTATTTTTTCTCTGGGTCGATGATACATTGTCTGTTAAAAAAATGCAATGGTTATTCCAGCTGGAAAAGGATTTTCTAATCACTCCGTTTTAGGCGGAGATGGATGTATTGTGTAACAGAATAAAAATATAAAGTAAACATTTCAAACGTAATTGCATGCTGATATTGTCGATAAGAAGAATCTGAGACGCGTATGGCAATTTATTACATGCAAGTGCGTGCTAAATTTTATTTCTCAAAACAGAAACACTGTAAAGACCTAAATTTTCTGCGGGATATCCTAAAGAGTGTTGATTAAAGAGCGAAAAGAAAACTGTAAGCCTTAAACTTCAGGACTAGCCTTTGAATGCGAAACAAACATTCAAACGATGAGTCCTATAACCCTTCTAGGCAAAAGTAATAAACGAAAGGGTACACATATATAAACCTATAAACCCCGACTTCATGTAAGTTATCTAAACCGTCATTTCGGAAAGAATGTCCTAGCGAAATGAATTCACAAATGCTACCGAATCCAGGCTTCATTACTTTGTTATCGGATTTGTTTCCATATGGATCGAATCCATCATCAAAAATCTAGATATTTCCTCTAACTTTATCAGCTGTAAACCGGATTTAATCAGGACCCACATTGATAATTCCATGCTTGTAACTCATCTGTTATGACAAAGAAGAGTTTTCTTCAGGAAGAAGATAAGGCCTTTCTGCAGGGAAAGAGCTGCAAGGAAAGAGCTAAGCTAACTTAGGTAGAGGACACGTAATGCGTTCTTTCCGATGTTGATTCAAACGTTAATCAGGAGTAATTACACTATATTCAAATGTGTCATGTCCAAAACGACAAAAGTTTCCTAATTAGAAATTTACAATATCTCATGTCCATAAATAAGACTTGATTTTGAAAGACTAACTTAAATCAGGAAAAAATTCAAGAGCTTCCATTTTTGTAAATCTAAATTTTATTTAACGTTATGTATATTCAATTTCTATTGTTTGTTTGCTTTTTATTCCTTGCATGCTATGGATAACTGTATTTTGGACTTGACCTTGACAAAAATCATATTCATTTTCTACTTGAAATCATTGATTTTGGTTTTGTAAGCAACATTTTCATCTCAATCTGAGTTCAGAAAATTGAAAAATGCCTATGAAATGCCAGGTCTACCTGTTGTTTACCACATTTTATATTATAATTTAAGTAACAGAATTTCTAGTTATAACAGATTTTATCACGTAAACATTTGGAGCCTTCTAGAATGAAAGTTTCGATTAGGTAGTAGTTTTTTTTAGAAAATGCTAATTGTGACCTGAGGTCATGTAGAGAACTATATAATCTTGTTTATCTAGAAATTATTCATTCGTGCAGTAAGATCTAAGCAAAACCAGTTGTATTATTGTTGTGTTCAGTATTTTATTTCGGCTGGAATTTATTTATTCAAATTATTTAATTCAAGCTATTCTTCTGTGAAAATACAATGTGTTCAAAAATAACATTCGTGGGAATAGAGACTTCGATTTACAGTGAAATTCAAACGGGCATATATTCTTGGAGTTTATTATTGTGATTCAACAAAGACTGTTGGCACATCACTACAAGGCAGGTCATCACTATCACATCAACACTTTCAGCGTTGCTTTTTTGGAATATCACTGAAGTTTATTCAGAACTTTAATCATTAGGGCTTGTGTTAGAAATTCTAGGACTATTTTTAATTTAATTTGCAATACCATAGGTTACTTTTACACTTTTTACTTTTTATTCCACGGAAATAACTTATTTGTTGAATTTTACAACACTTGTTTGTTTTCACTCTTTTCTGTTACTTTGTTTAAGACCATAGAGTCCTAATATTAGCTGGAGAGTAAAACACATTAATCCTGAACGTAATCTATAAGCCTTTCACACAGACTTTAATCTAGGGTGAGGGCGGACGTTCACATGTACGGACACACAGACGCCAAAGTGATCGGTATCTTGAGCTTTCGTCAAGGAATGACCGAGAAAACTAAATAATACAATGATATTTCATTTCAAGGCATACAATTATCGTGTATAAAGAGGAGTATGAGTTTAGGATGAATTTGAAACCTACTTTGTAAGACCTAAAATTCTCAAAAAACGATTTCAGGAATCAATAAGCACGCAGAAGCAGCCGAAGTGTGTATGAAACGAATTTGAACATATCAAACAAACACGGTATTATCTAATGATCATTAAAGAATAAAATAAATACAGGCGGACTCTTTTGCAAAATCATTATCCGGACTGAAGCCCTAAGAACGAATTGTTCGAAGAACTGTATTTCACCACACTCATTTCTTAAGCAGACTCTTTAATTGGCACAATAATTATCACCAGATTAATACTGTATACTTCCACAATTTAAATCAAAAGCACTCATTCTCTGGAATAATTCTGCCTATCCAATTCAGCTTCATGGTTGAAAAAACATAAAAGTAACTATAGCTGTCTTAATATGGGACCTCGAATGATATCTGCTTCTGAATTCAAAATGTCTTAATTCAAATGACTAAAATTCGTTGCTTTTATACAGTCTTAAGTGAGTTTACATCTTTCCTTCCTCCGTTTACGCGAAACAGTAAGACGTTTTGAATTCATCATCGAAAACCCAAGGCGTTCATAATACAAATTTGTGTCATCTGCTTCATAATTTGCAAACATTGTAATGCTTTTAAGTGCAAAACAAACGACCCTTGGGGAATATTTGGTTGTAGCAGTGGTATGCCTTAATTTTTTTTTCAGGATAAGCTGAATAGATACTATCCGCACTAATGAAGATAAGAAGAGCATGAAATCATCAAATCTCGAATAAAAAACTCTTCTGGACAGTTTTCAAGCCAGTTGTATTAATCGATGTTTAGATGCAGCATCAAGTACGCACGCGATGCCAACTGAAACATCTATAACTACAAATGGCAAGAAAAAATACAGCGCTTACCTTGAACCCTTTAGCAAGGGGCAATAAATCAAATGCACAAATCATAGGGGTTTCATTAAGTTTCTTTAAGCAACTTCTGCTTCTGCGTGACAGCTGTTGCAAATAAATGCGTAGATCCCAAAACAGGAAGTCGAAATAAATGTCAAAGTATAACCTCAAATGACTTAACAAGAAGCTTGATAACGATGAAGGCAACTGAGGAGAATATAGGTGATTTGGCCTAGTAGTTGGCATTCAGACCTAGTATCGGGAAGTCGTAAGCTCGAGTCCAACTGTCGTTAGTTGTACTGTATCCTCAGTAAAACATCGAGTGTCGATAGCCTTGTTCGACCAAGCAATAGTGTCACTATCTTCTAGGATGTTTGCCAGCGATGGATTGCATCAAAGTCAGCCAATGCCACCAAATGACGCACTCACAGGCTATTAATATCCATCTTGCAGAGACTCTGTAAATCGGCTTTCACTGTTACGATATGGGTTTACTGGTATGATACTATGTGAATCACTGCGATATAATTATTTTGTAGAGCATGCATATTTCTTAATCGAGGTAAGCTTTTTATAAGATCACTCATGACGCATGGGATGGTGTGATTTAAATATTATTTCAACAACAACAAAAACTGAAGTGTCCATTTGACCGGCCAGTCGGCAAAAAAAGAAACCTGAGTTGTATTTTGGTGAATTTCTTACCAGAAACAGGATACACTCTTTTTGCTGAGCAATGTTGAAGATTTTATTTGAGTCGCCTTACGTCATTTGTCCAATCAAAGTGTAACCGATATTATACTCGGTTCAAAATGAGACTCATGGGTCAGTCATAGCTTATGTACTGAAGCCATTGGCGGATAGGAGCTCGCTATCCATGTTCCTACTCTTCCCGCTTTTGCACACGAATATGACTATGTTCACGGTTCATTGATTCTAAAACGCACGTCAAGTGTACAAGCCGAACCTCGCTCTACCACTTCTGTCATCGCCAAGAAATAACTTTGGATGCTGCTGTAGCAATAAACATACATTTGATAGGTTTGGTGATTCACCTCTGGCGGAGTGTACCACATATGTTGCGACACCACAGATCAACAATGTTCAGATTGTGACTTTGTTCTTTCGGCCGCCATATTGTCCCATGTGAACGTAAGTATTTCCGAATATATTTCTAGATGGCGGCGAATTACATCCGATGTTTCTTTTTCGACTTGTTCCGACTGCCCTATATTGCAACTGGTAAGCAATTTGTATCCTGATAGGCGTTTATAAAAGACAGGTAAGATGTGTCAAGGTCGAGCGCGTCGCAGCAGTAATACAAATCGAAGACAGCTTATCTTGATTCGATTCATGAACAAAAGAAAAATACAACAGTTATAACTCTGTAAAACCACAAATTGATATGGATTAAATGTGTGTGTGTGTGTGTGTGTGTGTGTGTGTGTGTATATATATATATATATATATATATATATATATATATATATATATATATATATATATATATAATTCATTTCCCTAAAATAAAAAGTGAACATTAAAATTAACTTACAGTATGATGAATGAAATCCTGAACAGTCCTAAATTGCTCTCTCAAGTTCAAGATATCGAGTACTTCAAATGAGTTCCAGTGGTATTCTGAATTATGTTCACTATTGCTCTGGTGTACAAGAATGACTCGTCTTTGAAGTGCAAACTTAGTCACAGAGAACACTAGTATTAAAATGGAGAGAGAGAGAGAGAGAGAGAGAGAGAGAATCCGTGCTACCATCTATAAAAAAAAGTGGAGAAAGGAAGGGGATACATGGTCAAGATATCCATTACCTGATATGAGGGTGATATATATGTGCCTTTTGTTATGTAGATTCTGTTTTAATTCAAAGGGATATCAATAATATTTTCATGTTTCAAGCGCTTTCGCATCATCATCATGCTCTTCATGTAGATACGTTATAATTTTGAAAGCTTATTCGGGTAGATTAATCATATTTTGAAAGGATGAACATATTACTGATATCCTATTGAATTAAGAATTTTAATTTATGAACTGAAGAAATGTACGAATAGGCTTCACTTACTATATATATATATATATATATATATAGAGAGAGAGAGAGAGAGAGAGAGAGAGAGAGATAGCTACGATACCATCGTGCAAGTCTTACATCTAAGAAAAATGGTCATTCGAATGAACTGACGCTCTAATAGGCGAATAGAATTTCCAGGAATTCTGTCAAGTGTTGAAACCATCTCTGATACTCTTCATCAGTAACAAGATTTTCAAATCATCTGCTATGGTACACATACTGGATGTCAGCACGGCACCATTTTTATTTATAACAAAATGGACACCATTAGAAGTGTTTTGGTTAATAAAAACAAACCATGTCATATTGATCATCCATTCAGGGGAGTAGCGACAGCAACATTTTTAAGACAGTCTTGACAGACATTCTGGAAGATGACTGGCACCATTTTCCTTTAGGACCAACTGGGAATCACAAGAAGTCTATCAGTGAAAACCCCATGTTGCTATCGCGATCCATTTGGACAGAAGAGAAAACATTTTCAAGAAATGACTTTCGTTCAAGAGGAGTAACAATAACAAAATTTTCAAGCTGTCTTTTGTGGCTGTTGCACTGGACGTCATATTGGCAGTGTTTTCGTTTAAGGCCAACTGGAGATCATGGGAAGTCTTCTACTGAAAACCCCACGTCAATATGACTTTCTGTTCAACCAGAGATGTAATGACAAGATTTTTAAGATGGCTGCTTGGATGGTCATGTTGGATGTCAGATTAATACCATTTTTATTTAGGACTCCCTATAGATCTTAAAAAGTCTTCTAGTGGAAACCGAAATTTGATACTACTATCCAGTCAGGAGGAGAAGTGATAATATTATTTTCAAGATGGTTTCAATGGCGGCCATATTGGACATCAGATCTGCACCATTTTCGTTTAGGTTCAACTAGACATCGTAAAAAGTCTTTTAGTGAAAGCCCCATGCTGATGTGACCATCAATTCAGGAGAAATATCGATAATAGGACCAGTGGCGTCACTGGAAGTGGGGTGGGTGCGGGGGTGCGGACCGCACCGGGTGACACCAAAATGACTGTCTATAAAATTTTTGAATTTTTTGTGCAGGAAGGAGGTCCATGGGGGTGACACCATGAATTACCGCACTGGGTGACACCAACTCTAGTGACGCCACTGAATAGGACTTTCCATGGTGGATGTCCGAGTAGCACTATTTTCATTTTGGACCAGTTAGACCATAAGATTAATGAGTGTGTAAAGGTTCAAGGCAATTATCTAAGTAGTTCAGGAGAAGCAGCAATAACAAAATCTCGTGCTAACAGACGAACACGAAGGACAATAGACCATCCTATAAACTCTTCCGGTCTGTGACCAGTGGAACTAAAGGAGAGAACTAAATGACGGATATATCTGGGACTGAGGCTGATTATTTTGCTTCCAGATTTTCTTTAGAATATAATAAACAGTTCTGCAACTTGACAGAAACACGAGCGCGGCATTGTCCAAAACTGATAGCACCTAAGATAACAAATACATTCCAATGTAACTCCCTGACAGCCGGTCGACAATCGAACGCTTCGACACCAATGTGCGTCAGTTCCGTGGAAACCATTAAAAATAGATAGTAAATGAAATTCACTGTAAACAATGGACCGATATCATTTGAGATCAATTTAAAGCGATGCAATTAAAAGTTAGCTACTTAAGCATGCAAAAGCGGTCGCATCATGAATGTAAGAACATATATTCCATATAAATATTACTTTTGTTTGCTAGAGAAAGGTTCTTGGGATCAAAATAATCAGCTGGCAAATTTACCTCTTAAGCATCACGTTGTTTGCATAAACTCAGCAATTAATCGGTCGATAATAAGGACCTGATAACCATGACAACCATAAGGCAATCATTGCCTTCCATTAGACTGGTTGCATTTTAATCCTTGACCTTAGAATCCCATCATCATTTATAAAGATAATATATTCCCAAGTAATGATCTTCAGACGTCACTAAGGAGTGCTTGGAAGTGAGGAAATACAAAGCATGATCGAGTAATCAGCTAGTTCTTGGTTATTGTTTTTTCAGTCTTTAAACGGAAAACAAATACATGTAACCCACAAAGTATAAAAGCAGGCATCGAATCATAAAACTCTGAGCTTAGCTTGAAACTTGAGTTTCCGCTCTCAGACAATTAAACAATTCAAAAGCAGTCATTAGTGTGTTGTTAAAACAGAAATCTAAAATGCAAACTAAGTCTTGGGGATTTTTATCGTTTACAGTCTAGGAGCAAGGCTACAATAACATGTGACCATTGATTTGTTGGACGTAAAAATACTGAAGTGAAATACATAAGAAATGATATATATTTTTCGAATACTGTCATTTATTGCTTTCCAATATATGGGAGGAAAAATGACGGTAAACCTCAACCCGCACTACATTATTTCACAGATAAAGTTATCTAATGTACAGTTTTTCAAACTTTTACGATTCTAACATACAAGAAAGAGCTTTACTTCTTTGAAAAGTCGTTTGCATTGGTGTTATCTATTTGAGAGTGTTAATTTAATTCTTTCTAATTATTCTCGACAATTTTCACGACTTGTGCTTGGCAATGATTGACTGGTTCTCCAAAAACAACATCGACTGGAGACTTGATCAAGTGAACCGAGTAACTATCTTGGAAACTTCCCTACGTCCTTACTTGTGAAAACACAACGTTCCTCTTGCTCTTATTAAGATATTACGGCGCTGTTTATCGTGAATAAGAGTCATATTTGGTGGAATATACAAGTTAAGCTTAAAGTATACATGTACATATGTATGACACCTCCCGTGAGTATTTTATCAGATATGCCTGCCTTTACCTTAAAATGAACAGCGGTGTCAAATCCGTCTCAGTCTCTGAATTGTGAAACTTTACACGTTAACCAGAGATACCAGTTGGAGCTGAACAAGCCATCGCACATGTATGACAGGACATGTCCCCTCTAGCAGTTTTTTTTTTTTAAATAACATCATACTATGCACGAGATTGGTGATAGTGTTTGACAGAAAAATGTCATCAAAATATGTTAAGATAATACAATATGAGTAAAGAAAACAAATTAACTAGTAGAGAATGACAAATAGATCAAGAGGATTACGAATACTACAATTTTATGATGGTAATTTTGATTTTGTGATAATGAAAACAATTAAAGAAAAACAGTATCGGTGAAAACTTAATAATTTGTTCGTGCAAACTCTGAGAAGAAGACAAGTTTTATCTTCTTCTTTTCTTCAAAGATATCCTCATGAAGGCAGTAACGAATGCTCGTTTATTCGCATCAGCATTAATCCCTCATACTTTCTTCATCCGACTACCTTTAGAATGTATATGTATACACCAGTCTGATATAACGATATGTAATTGCTACAGATTTGTTGTGATGAATATATACCCATTCATTACGAAGAAGTAGATGACTCTCACTTTATAAATCCTCCATAGGATTGGAATCAGTTTGGGATTTGTCACTGCCGCATATTTCATTAAGGACTAAGTACAGAATTTACCGTTAAAACTAAGTTATTATATATATATATATATATATATATATATATATATATATATATATATATATATATATATACACACACACACACACACACACACACACACACACACATCAGTATGTGTACTACCAATACGGAAGCAATCACTTTAATGAGGCATGTTTACACATAAAGACGTTTTCTTTAATTCAAAATTTAAAGCCATCACATGCAGCATGCTAATATATAGCGTCTACGCTGTATCTTTGACGTCCCATGAGGTACAAAGATTATTTTAAAAATGAAACGAGGCTTGTCGAGTTTCATTTTAATGAAAATTTTATAGAATGAGTGGCATATCAAAGATACAGCGTATACAATATATACGCAAACGTGTATTTTTATTGTATCACATATAAGTATACATACTTACACTTCTGTAGCATTTCACAATCTTAATAGAAATTATTAATTTGCTTTGTTTCCATGAGCCTCTGTTTTAATTTATATCAACTAAATAAATAAAAGAGAAGTTTCAACCGTGGAAGTCAGTTTAAATAAGAAAGGACAAAAACACTGCACAACCAGCGTTTCGAACAATGAAAGAGTGGCCATTTGTATTGATCGATATGGCGAGTACAGTGAACCGATGGGGGAACAGGCCACACTCGTACACTCTCTTTTTCTGGGTTGGTAGGCTTGTCTGTCAGATGTACCATCAAAGACCCACAGAGAGAGAGAGAGAGAGACAGAGACAGAGAGAGACAGAGACAGAGAGAGTGGGGGGGGAGAGAGAGAACAGAAATTGTGTTAATTTGGAAAATGTCGACTGAAAAGTGAATATAGATGTTAGCCATTATTTTCCTCTTTTATTAACTACTATTAACTTGAAATTCATCAGAGGATTAAAGAGAACAGAATCGACCGTCTACTGTTGAAACCATAATTATATGTGAATGAATACGCCATGGGCGAATTAAAATTTGACACACCCAGAGTATTAGTATGTGAAATTGATTCGAAACGCCAAGATATTCGTAGTGCATGCATTTTATGGTTTCAGCAGTAGAACATTGCTTCCGAATTCTCTAAACCAAGCGATAAGTTTATATATTTATATCGGAATAAGCGTATCTGAGAAGGATACAAAATAATTTATTTACTAAAAAGCAAATGATTCAAATAATCCGCTTTGAATTTTCACTGTTCCTCGATATTCTATGTTGCAGGATCGGTTCGCCTCTAAATATACTCTATTCTCAAAACTCTTCAATGGATTTTGGGGGAATAAGAGAAAGTAATCTCCTAGACGTACGTCATTTAATGAGAGGAAAAACGGCTTTGCTTAGAAATAGAATGTTTCAAAGGCAAATAAATCATTTTGTGTGGCCTTGTCCTTTTTCATTTCATGTTCAGTAAAATTCTGCATCAGTTAAAAGAACCATAGACGGTAGAAACCAGATACTTTTCACAGTTTAGAAACTACGTCAAGAGGATAATGCCACTTTAAAATTGACACATCTTTAATTAAATCCCAGTATTACTATTTGCCATGACTATTTTCGTTGAAGTGCTGGGCATTTAGACATTTCATGTTCTTAAGAAAACAACGTTTAACACTGAAATATGAATATTGCCAGTTAAAATTATTTCACAAATCTTTAACACTGAAATTTCAACGAAAGAAATAATAATGACCCTATTATTTATTTATTTATTTTTTTATTTATTTATTAAACAAGGCAATGAATTTCTTCACTTCAATGGGCACGTTCAATTGCGTATTAGAATATTGAAACCGGCGGTAAATATCGGGGTTGTTTTACACCTTGTGATAAATTCTGGAGGACAGTTTAGAAGGACTGATATGGATAACTACCAATAAAACAGGCCTCAGACTGGGAGCAGTGGCGTTCTCTCGTGGAAGCCTTATGTGACACCTAAGGAACGAAGAGGACTGAATGAATGAAATGATAAATTCGGGAAAGCACAGCAAGGTTAAATGGCCAAATATCTCCATCAAGATGATTTTCCAGGATGTTTCGAAGTGAGAACTGCAGAACGACATAATAACGTATTTACTGCATACCTAGCAAAGCTAAGATTCTGCGCCTCATCGAGTCTTCCTTGTTGATACCATACGCTACCGGAGTTGTTGGATCTGCCAGACTGTTGCAATATCAAAAACTATTTCACTAGTGGAGAACATCGCACTAAATCATGTTATTGTGCTAATGGACAGTACAAGTACAAATTTAGGAATCAAAATTTTCCATCCAAACAAAATTGCGGTGTCCATCTTAAAAGTTGTACCTAATGTTTCATTCTTCATTTAGTTTTAGTATCTGTTACGTACTGGAAAGTGATCTGTCTGTCTCTGTCCGTCTCTTTCTCTTTGTCTCTCTCTCTCTCTCTCTCTCTCTCTCTCTCTCTCTACACACACACACACACACACACACACACACACACACACATATATATATATATATATATATATATATATACTATATATATATATATATATATATATATATATATATATATACATATTACGACTCTACGGTCTTACGGTCTTAAAATAAGTGACAGAAAAGCAGCAAGCTTTGTAAAATTCAACAAATAATGTATTTCCGTAGAATGCAAAGGGAAAATGTTAAAAAAAAGGAACTTAAGGTATAGCAAATTAAATCGCAAATAATCGTAAAATTACGGACACAGATCCTAATGATTAAAGTTCTGAATAAACCTTAGTGCAAGTACAAATTAAATCCAACGCTGGAAGTGTAGATGTGCCTGCGGTGGCCCGTGTAGTGGTGATGGGCCAACATTCTTTTGTTGGATCACAATAATAAAATCCAAGAATATATCTTAATTTGAAATTGCACTATAAATTCAAGTCTCTATTTTCTATTGTTATTTTGGATGAGTACTTTTTATTTCCAGTGGATAAATAATTTGAATAAATATAATTACAGTCCAAATGAACTAATGACACAACAATAATTCAATTGAATATGTTCAGATCTTAAAGCACGAATGAATAATTTCTAGAAAAACATGATTATATAGTTCTCTACTTGAACTCAAGTCACAATTAGCATTTTCTGAAATAAAAACTATTACCTAATGGAAAAGACTCTCTATAAGGTTCCTGATGCGTACAAAATAAACTCTTAGAATAATTAGAATATAAAATGAGGTAAACAAAATGTCATTGACACAGCCAAAATAATAATCCTTATAGTTAACCCATACTCGTTTGAAACTATTTGCTATGTATTACTTGTTTAGAGAATATAAAAATATATCAATGATTCAGATCAGGTAGAAAATGAACTTGATATATCTGTTTGTGTGTGTGTGTGTGTGTGTGTGTGTGTGTGTGTGTGTGAGAGAGAGAGAGAGAGAGAGAGAGAGAAAAGAAATATCTGACTAAAATAATATCGTTTATTTTATTTACAAAATCAATGCACTGGTATGTTATAACCCAAGAAATTTATTTTGAATATAATACTAGTGCCATCTGAGTTCTTGAGTGGGTATTTAATTCAACTCCTACTGATGTGACAGCGGTAGTAATATAGACAAATAATCGTAATAAGGTAATATCACTGATAGATGATCATACGACTATTATTATATAACTCGTATGCATCAATTATTGAGGACACTATAGTGCTGTCTGTACTCCCATGGCTTTTACAGTATACTATATGAGCTCAGTTGGGGGAATAAAACTAATAAATATTTGCACCAAAAAAAAAACAAAAAAAAAAAAAACGCAAATTTTGGCAACAACTTAATCTGACAAGGAAAGACTGTTTCCAATGAAAGTGAAACATCATGAAATCAGATATTGCTTTTTTAAGTCATGGATGATTGCGACAAGATTTCCTCATTTCTAAATGAATCTACATCAACTGCTTAACCAATGAGCCTCAAATGCTCTCGGACAGTTGACCCAACATGACCATTCACCTTTTATGCTGACTGAATGAGATAATCAAAGTTTCCCTTCCAAACAGTCACCTATCGATCGATGAAAAGCACTTTCGTTGAGCTTGTTTCATTCTGTTGTCGATGGCGTGTGCTTGTTTATGTATATTCATACCTATGATGAACTCAGGTAGCCACAGGGGGAAAAGTAGCGATGCGGAATTAACCGTTGGATTGCGACGATGGAAATCAGATGGTGCGATGGATATGAAGATAATTATGTGTCAGGTGTGAAAATAAATTATCCCATCTTTAAGGAAGTTTCTTATTTCAAGTAGAACATTTCGGCACTTATGTATCTCCTCTAAGCTTTTAATTTTTTTGTCCAGTCATTTGTCCTTCATATAATGGCTTATTTCATAGAGCAACTAGATTAAAGATATCACTAACTTACTATATTTACTGATCCTATATCTACTGCAACGGATATCTTGGATGCTTTATTTGTGCATGGCTGCATAATATATCCATGCATTACTTCCAGTCAAGTTACAGAACATGCATTTGATATTTAAATGGGTATTGCTCTATTACAGTCTGGAAGTTTGGCACTGGCTCAAGTAGGGAATTATAGAAAGAACAAGATAAATGGAATAATTCATTTTGAATAATTTATAACACGAATCTCTCGATTAAATTAATTAATGATACAAAATCAAATGGGATCAATATCAACGAGCCAAAGTCTCAGATATGAGGCGCTCAGACATCCACTTTGAAAGGGAAAACAGTAATTTCATGAGAACCGGGACACGGTGGGCAATCTATCATACATTGCCATAGTCCTATTTAGCACCATGGTGATGCAGGATAGCGAGTTTTCTTACCTACAAGGAAAGTTGTAACAGTTACTAAGGAGCAATAAATATTTACCGTGAGTTTGAAGACAGCAAAATTTGCAAATCACTTTAGATATGAATTTCCCACACACATCCACTGCCAACGTCCTCACACAGAATATCGTACTTAAACGTGAGCGTGTAGTTTGTACCCAACAATTAGTTCGAACAAAACGTGTCTTACATTTTCCGAGCCTGCCAAAAAAAAAAAAATCATTATTTGTTGTTTAAGAAAGCCGATTCCCCTACGCATGCGTAATTGTAGTGCATTGTATTTTCACGCCGCTTTATGTGTTCTAAGTATCTGGAGGCGTTCACAGTTCTTTTTTTTGTAACAATTTTGACACGTTTCTATACATGTTCCTTTGTTACTAGGAGATGATTATCACAAGACATGTTGTATGCCAGTGTTTCGCTAAGCGAAACAACATTACGAGCAGCGACGTTTCATGTCACATTTGTTTGACGAATGCTTTGAAATACTTGAAGTCGGCAAAAGAAACCGGGGTGATACATATTGTCAGCTTAGCTTGCTTTCATGACAAAAAGATTCGTTTATTTCGTGATAATCAACCTCCTTTGTATCGTTAGATGATGAAAACAAATGAGCAGCACACATCTAACGTAGGGATTTACTACAGTTGAATGCATTAATGTGTGATTCTCAGACCAGGATAAAAAGATATTGCTCGTAGCATGAACCTTCTGTATGTTAAAAGTATAACAGACAACTGATATACTCGTTTGCTAATGTCCTTTCGGTTATACTCCCAAACTGCTAATCGCCTACAGTATCTGCTAAATGTATTCAAAGTTTAGCAAATGTTTATTTTTTGTTTTTGTTTAAAGCGAAGTTGTCCATTCTGTTATTATTGCATTATTTTAGAGTTCATTATTCATTATTCTGCATGCCAAACTAAGGGGTAGTGGACTTCAATTCTGACAGTGAACATATGATAGAAGAATGCAACTGAGGAGTATAAAGGTGCGAAATAATTTCAGTGGTATATTATCTCAAGTAGGGCAATCTGTTGGCAATTTCCTGTACTACTCTGATATGTTGCCTTTCATTCCCGTCCATGCATCAGATGATTGCCTACATCGAATGCATTGCTGCCATTAAATATACGAATACTGACTTGCAATAATGGTCCTTGTTGTCTTATATATTTTTTGATAAAGTATAATTAAAATTATATTTCATGGTAATTATATGTAGCCAATAAATACATCAGTCACCGTCGCAAAGCTGCTGTCAGTACATCAGAATCTCAGTATATGACAGACTGATTCAATAGTAACCATTTATAGCAAACACAAAACAAATACCGATCTAGCTCAACTATTTTGTTTTAAAAAGATCTGCTAGGTTTATTCACTTAACTGTGCCTAGTTGATGCTATCTACAATCCAAATTCTGAAGATATAGTGTATCCTTATATCAACGTGTATACTTGCTAATGCGTCCAGTCCAACTGCAAACAACATAGCCCATTATGTATTATGCGACGACAGATCAGGGTCTGTGTTGTTTGTTCTCCTGATTATTCCTACCAAACTTCATAGATCGGCAGATCTGGGTCTGTGCAGTTTACAGTTGGACTAGACTTATCAGCTAGTATATACAATAGTTTCCGACCGCTCCGGTAGCCTAGTGGTTAGAGCGTCCGCCTCGGATGCGGGAGGTCGTGGGTTCGAACCCCGGCCGAGTCATACCAAAGACTTATAAAAATGGTACTAACAGCGGTCTCGCGAGGCTCTCAGCATTAAGAGGTTAGTGTTAGGACTGGTCGACCTGGTGTCAGGATAATGTGACTGGGTGATACATCATGCTACATGTCTGCGGCATGATGCGCCAGTGCTAGACATCACTATAAACTGCACACTGCAAACATCGTAGTGATATGACTTAAAAATTGTTAAAAGCTACGTTAAAAATCCAAATCACACACACACACAATAGTTTCCACAAGGAATAAAGAAGTTTATAACAGAATAAACTGTGATAAGTCTGCTTTATGGTTCAGGAGGTTATAGACGTAAACATATAGCCTAATGCTATTATGACATATAGATTTATATGTACTCGATCTATTGTCCTGTAATGAGAAGATTTAAATTGGAAACAAAAGCCCTGAATAGTATCAATGCGCGAACATAGGTAAAGCAGACTCAACGCAGAAAGAAATCATCCGATCTTTTAGCTATCAATCTGCGTAGTAGTTTCCATCAACATTAATTTCGTGTGCATGCCACGTTAGTTGCCAAATTTAGAAGATAATTTTGTTACCGCTTCTATAATGGATCCGTCTATGTATTGTTTTGCTGATACGTAGGTAAGCAGAAAGCAGATTGTTACACAGGAATGCCTTTACTTTAATCAAATCCCCCTTCTATGGTCCAGCCAGACTGTCCAGGTTTTATTGCTTAAAAACTTCGATATTTAACCCAAACATTTCTTCAAACTTCATTACAAAGTTTACAACCACAAAAGTAGTACGAATATCAAGAATTCTACTCTGCCTCAACAGAATACACTCCCTTTGTGACCTTCGCATTCTTCCAGTTGCCATAGTGTGAAATTATGGTGCTTAGAGTCCCGTTCTCTCCCTCATATTTTTAGCGCAATGTTATTATATTGCCTTGATCCTCTTTTTACACATAACTCGAAAAAAGTAACTGTTCATCACGAAATGTAATAGCTATTTTAAGTACTACCTCATTTGGGTTCTGCTTTCGCAGACTCGAGTGCTTGACAACTTTAAAATTAGTACTCACTTGAGCTAGGGGATAGGAATCTCTGATGAAGTCCCAGTGATCATCTTAAGTATCTGGCACCAGCCATTAAAATGAGCTAGGGGATGGGAATCTCTGCTGAACTCCCTGTGATCACCTTCAGTACCTGGTCCAGGTCATTAAAAGGACCTAGGGGATGGAAAGCTCTGCTAAACTAGCAGTGATCATCTTCAGTACTTGGCACCGGCCATTAAAAGGAACAGAAATTGAAAGTTGTGAGCAGTTATCTGCATCTTCCAAAGAACCTGATTTGTTAATATGGATTACTTTTGCAGTTTTTCACTGAAATGTGTCGAATTTTGAATAAGTATTGAACCTTAAAATTGAATACATTGTGCATTAAAATTTTATTACAGTCAAGCCAGCAAGGTCTTTGTGAAGGGTCACTTCGACCTTTCCTTCATGTCAGTTGTTAAACTTGAAAGGCCAGCATCTACGTCTTATTTAGAATTGACCCGGACATCGCAACGCTGTCCTAGGAATGTAAACATTAAAGTTACCGACCATAACCGCTTGATGTGAATCCCATATCAAATAGTCATTTTCAAAGGGAAGTTGATAGGCATCGTATTTCTCAGAATCTAGGCTGTCAAAATCTGACGAAAGAAATAATTATCTTGGGGAAAAATTAGGAACCGTTGATTACGATTGGTCAGTTTAAATTAAGGCGTACACCTTCAAAGTAATGTTGAATTTAAAAGTAACGACCTTGGTCGAATTCTTTAGTCCAAAATTTCCTGCGAGAGGACAAGTTTGACTCCTGGAAAACCTAAAGAATAGTGCTTTCCTCGTTAAACAAGTAAAAGGGACCAGGTGGCTGTCTTGTAAGAAAAGACAGGCTTTAGTGCTAGGACGCACAATTGCTGAAAAGAACAGCATTAAGGTAACAGTTCCAGGAACAGACGAGGACAGTCCGAAGACGGAAGTCCGGAAAGAGATGAAGCGTTCAGAATAGAAAGATCAAGGAAGATCAACGTATACACGTGAAGGTAGGAAGACATGTCATACCGGAGACAAAGGCAGGAAGCGACACTAGGTGATGCAAATCAGGCGTGAACATTGTAGTCTTTTCACCACTCGTTGAACCTGGCACTATTTTTTTTTTTTTTTTTTTTTTTTTTTTTTTTGCTATTGATTAAATTTTTATTTTCTTATCTAAAGGGGGCTCGTATTGTATTATTTCTTCTCAATAGCTTTGCTCAGTTCTCTGTTGATGTTCTATCTATCCACTCACACCGGGCAATAAAATCGAGGGAGGTCATCCTCTAGATAACGACAGCCAAATCATTAACCATTCCTCTTTACCAAGAGGGACTACGTTACATTCATATTTTGGGGACAAATGAGGCTTAAATACTTAAGTTAATTATGAATGTTAAGCCATTTGAAATAGCGTCGGCGGATGCTTTCATGAGTCTGGACCAAACTGATTATGTCCTGTAGCTTTCCTGGTATCAAGTTTAGCTAAACATTTTTAAACTAAGATATCTGATACTTGTATGATAGAGAAGCATATGTCCCAGACGATAATGCTGGTGAATAACTTTTTAAATTCATCAAAGGTGTTTTAGATCGCTGGTTCCTTTCATTTTTTGGTAATTTTGACAACACTATTTGCAATCTTAATGTCATCAGTGACAATTGAGACATTTACCAGAAGTGCTGCCTCTCTGTCATTGTGTATCGGTTTACTGAAGCGTTGATAATGAAATAGATTATCATTGTTGTTATCATTTAATTTGGTTTCAGTGAGTCCTAAAACATGTATATTCTTCTCCTTGGACGACAATATTAATTATTTTCCCCACCATACCATGTAAATTTCAGTGACCTATGCGAAAACCCGCTTTTTAGTTTCATATCAATTCAATGTATGCCACCATGAGAGATTGTCTCCATGCTATTTAAATGTTCATATATATTAGCATCTGCAAGTCACATAGAGACCCTGAATATCCTTGAATGTTTGCATTTACATTAGTGTCTATTGAATGACCTCATTATGTATATTTAGCTTTAGAGTAATTGCTATCAATGAAGCACTAGCAATATCCTCTTTACCAATTTTCTCGTTTGTTTAATAAACTATTTCACAGAGCTTCTGTTTGTGCCCAAAATGATGGCAACTGTAGCACTCAGCTCGTTTTTCATAATGTTATATCTGTGTCACATGACCAGTCTCACCATAGTAGTGACTATATTCTTCATTATTCAGCGAGAAAATAGAGAGTACGGGTTAATATTCATCGGTGGTTAAGAGGTTCGTTTTCTATTCAGATGAGTATGTCTCTGTGGTAAAGGCTCAGATTGACAAACTCTTGGTTCCCAAGAAAGAAAGATATGTACTGTGGAAATGTACTGTAGGCTGAGGCATTCGCATAGGTCAATTATCTGATCATTGATTAGTTTTGCCCTGGTATCCACACCAGGAGGTAGGTAGTCCTGATATCATTAAACCGATTAAAAAAAAGTCAGTATTTTCAGGTTTGCGATTTCCTCTGTTTGATTCTAGGTTATATCTGCAGACAGATCTCTTTAGAGAACGGGTGCTGAACACTTATTGTTCGCCTATTTATAATAACAATCACACCCTTTAATAACAGAGGATCTCAAATGGGTAATGATTTAATACTGAATTTATGAAACGTTGGCTCGCAAAAGCTGGACATTATTCAACGAATTTCATAAATGTAACATTAAATCATTACCCATTTGAGATTCTTTTGATCATAAAGATTTTGTTTCAGTGGGTATTTTTTGGAGAGAAAGGAAAACAAATAATTCTGTTCATTCTGACTGAGAAATGCACCTTGCATTTGTTGTGCGTACAAGTAGTTCAGAACAAGTATAAACTTTTATAAGTAGATTATACATATTACTAATTATAAATCAAGCAACAAGTGCCCTCCTGAATAAATAGAACATTTTACACAAACAAAATCATTTTTCAGCACAGAATATACAATGCGTGTGATGCCACATCGTTTGATACAGTACCGGTTAGAGTACAGTAGACGATCCATTTCCACCCTAGAGTTTCACTTTCACAACTAAACTTTTACATTGTTGCGATATTCATGTGAAAGGCGGATGAATGGATGCAGATATTCCCATATTTACTCTAATGCCTTTGTGACGGGATATTTGCGTTATTTGATTTGGAACAGTAGACTACAGAAGACAAACAACTTCATTTTTAAGTTGGAATTTTATCACATATTTACTGCATAAATAAGCTGTGGTTGGATGAAGTTCTGTCAGTTGGGAGACTAGTTTATGTCCACAATCTTCTGTGAACAGACGTGAGTTTATTTACTTCTATAAGTTGCTATTTAAACCACGCTTGTGTATAGGGTGGATTCCGTATTACAGATATACAACTCACCCCTTCAACAGCAGCTCTCAAATGAACAATACCCTAAGTTTTAATTGCTGTTGTTGTTCTTGTCTTGTGGTTTTACAGCATATTTTTGTAACATAATGTGCTATACATGGCGTAACGAACCCCCGTGGGGTGGGGGTGGGGTCAATTCGCCTTATTCAGAAAGAAGTTATCTTTTTTTCCAATTCCATTTGGACAGTTGATTCGAAAAATGGCCGCCAAAATGTTCATAGCATCAGCAAAATGAAAAAGTTCCAACAGGCAGGGTTAAGAAAATTCTCCCACCATCGCAGCCAATTAGTAAAGAGAATACTGCACAAGAATTTCAGGACCAATCTCGATCACATAAAATGATATATTGATGTGTTGTGATATCAAAAATATTAAGCTGCACACACTATATGTAAAGTGTACAGACTATGTGACAAAATCGACATCGATAAACATAGCACCAGGGAAACCATATGAAAACTAGATCGCAAACAAATTGAAGTCAGCTTGTTTAATTTTGTGAAATCCATACACGAATGATGTACATGAACCTAATTCAGTGAAGCGCATGAAGAATGGTACAGATAGGCGATACTCACGAACAGATCAGAAATATCGTTTTCCTCGGAGTGGGGGGTTGGGGGCCAAACAAGTAGGCAATGTGTCTTTTGGTAGAACCCTATGTGGGAATATAGCAGGGGAAGCGCTTGCATTTTAAGCGTTTCCGGGGCATTATGTTAATAATCGAGCTGTGAAGAAAACGGACTCTAGTAAACATTGCGGTTGTTTCAAGCTCATGTTTGGTCTTTTGTTGGGACAAGCGGGCGCCGGTACAGCCCCCCAAATTGGCCCCTCATACTTTTAATAATAAATTTAGTGTCTACTTCCATATTAGGGGTTTATACCGTTATGTATATTTAATCTGTATTTGTTAGTTTTCCTCCATGATTATAAATTATAATTGTATTTTGTACTTGACCTTGTCCAAAATCAAGTTCACTGTTCCTGGCTAGAGAACAATGATCATGTTTTCATTTTGGTAAAAAAAATAATACGTAGCTAATATTTTCTCTAGGAGTGTGGGTTAAATATTAGGATCATTATCAATATAAGTAAGCATATTTATTTGGGTCTGGGTCGAGGACAATGTTATTGCCCATAAAAATACCTAGCCTACCTGATGTTTACCACATCCTTCTTATAATTTTAGTAACAGATTTTATCTTGTTGACATTCTCAGGATCTTCTAAAATGGAAATCCCCATTATGTCATAATATTTCCAGAAAATGCTAATTGTGACCCAGGTCAAGTAGTGGGCTTTATAATCTTGTTTACCTGAGAAATTACTCATTCCTGCAATAACATCTGAAGCAGAAATCAGTCTTATTATTCTGTTCAGTATTTGATTTGGATTTATTTATTTAATCAAATTATTATTCACTA
The DNA here is from genome assembly GCA_016617855.1 of Megalonaias nervosa. Classification (NCBI taxonomy): domain Eukaryota; kingdom Metazoa; phylum Mollusca; class Bivalvia; order Unionida; family Unionidae; genus Megalonaias; species Megalonaias nervosa. Next base: position 22,840 of record JAECUM010093245.1, read on the forward strand.
GAAATACAAAGTGCTGTTAAATAATATTCTTGGACAGAAAAATTAATTTGGAATTTTAGTGAATTCAGACAAGGTCATCTTGGATTATATTATGGTGATTCATCAAAAGACTGTTGTCATATACCACGTCACGGGCCACTACATCAACACCTTCAGCGCTGGATCTTATTTCGAATACCACTGGAATTTAATTTGAACTTTATTTATTAGGACTGGTGATAGAACATTTCGGACCATTTTGGGATTTAATTCACATTACTGTAAGTTCTTTTTAAATTTTCATTTGTATTCTTCAGAAGTAAATTATTTGTTGAATTTCCAAAACTTGTTGGTGTTCTCTCTTTTCTGTTACTTAGTTTAAGACCATAAAATGGTAATATACTCGTAACTAGATCAAACGAAGAGTAATTAAAGCATTATGCATATTGGCGTTGGAAGTTTTAAAGACCCTGCAAGGATATATTTCATTTTGATGGCTATTCAACTCAGTGGTGCTATTATGTCTCACCCTAATTACATACTAATCTGAAACACAAATTTCTATTCTAATATGTTTGTAAAGTGCAATCAGATTCAAAAAAGATTTGAGCCAATATTTGAAAATATAAACCTCTCTACAGATGGTGTATACACCACAACAGGTATGTCTTACATGTGATGGAATGTTCGAATACTGTCAGGCAATATTTTTGAATTCTGACCTATTGCAAAATATATTGCTTTGAAACCTTGGTCAAATAAGATGGAATTTGAACTAAATGTACTAAATAAACATCAATGTTTTCTGGATACTTCCTAGTGGTTTCTTTATATGGATCATGTTTTTCTTCCATGAATGAATCCATCTGTTGATTTTCGAAATCAAATATAACGCAGGGAACAAGATACTGTTACGCAGTCTAGACTTGGGGTATGATTCTAGATGATCCATCACATAGTGCAGACTTCAAAGATACAAGTAGACAAAAATCCATTGGTATGATTAGCTCTGGTATGTTATAATTTGCATGTTTTATTTAGTGTCCTAGCTGTCCTCATACATAGAAGACGGCGAAAGTACTAATGCTTTTTGGAATCTGCTTTATCGCTGCTGGTGCGTCTGTAGAATAAACATCCAAGACTAAGTGTAGAAAAAGGATATTAAATTTTCATGGATAAACGTACCAGATGAGAAAGAACTCAAGAGTAAAAACGCAGAATGACAAATTCATTATGCGCTCAACGGACGCAATCAATCAAATTCTTTCTGAAAATAAAGACATTTCATCATGGTTGTCTAGTCAGCTCTGATACATGATAACATAATTGAAAAAAGTCAGTCGACCAGTATTGTATCATTGCACCTATACTCTACAAGGTCCATACTATAATGAAAGATTGCACACACCGTAGATGGATGTTGACAGTAGAATAAAATGTTTACATGGTACCACGAAGCTCGCCATTTTACGCGTTTCTATGGAGTGTTACACTGTTCACTTTGATAGCAGAAAAACAAAATGATGAATTGGATAGGGAGAGATCATATGTCTGCAAAATGGCAAATATTATTTTCCATGGGAAAGGTATTTGTAGTGCAAAATATAGAACATAAGGTTAATATGAATACGCATAATATATGGAAGACTATGGATATGGTACAAGCAAAATCAACCACTCTGCATCAAAGCAAAACGGAAGTCAACTAGAATCAAATATCTCTATATATAAAAAAACCACTTACATGCGTGTCATTTGGTTATGCTTGCAGAAGTCGGACACAGAAGGCTAGTTAAAATGGGTCAAGGTTTCACCTTGAGGCTTGGCATAATTTACAAGCTGTACAAGTAAGTCCTGTATACACAGTTCAATTGTATTTTGGATGTACTAACTGGATCTCTTTAGTACTATCTTTTCTTCATCCTAAATTTCTGTCTTCACATTGATTTCGACAAAATATATAATGTATCTGCGTATGTCTTTTCATGCATTTGTGTTGTATGATCCGCTGGATAGAATAATCGGTAGATCTACGTTTTCCTAAAAGCCCATTGTATAATGAACTTGGATCAAAAGATAAAGAAACCGCAAATTAATGATTGGATTATTATAATCTACTACGCCAGCACCACAAATGTGTTATGAGTCCGGAAGAAACAGCTCAAACTTTGTTTTTTCCACTGCTCTTGATAACCATTCCGGATTGAGTGGTATTTTAAACGTCTGTCATGGTTAATACAGATGATTCGACCAAAAAATATTTTCTGAAAGTGCATGTTTCAGTAGAAACGGCTGCCAAAAAAATTCTTGTGCTGACAGCAACTCGTACAAGGAAGTAAGACCCACCGATAATTAAATCTACGAAACATACTTATCAGCATTACTTGTGTGGCTATATTCAATGACATCTAGCTGTAGATTTTCGCATTGATTGTTTTTAATACTTTTATTCAAGTCGTAATGTAAACATGGAAATATACGGCAATACGGCGGAAAGACGCCACGCCACACAAGTTCTGCGTGACCAGTAAGAGTTTTCCACCAACAGCCATGTTAGTACCGAAACAGTCCGTGCTTACTCTACTGGAAAACATTTGATTTTAATCAATCGAACCATGTGATTACGTAAATCCCGTTTTGCGAAAGATCTTCAGGGAAACTGTGTCTTCCTGGAAAACGGCAACAAAAGCATCACCTGCATCAGGCAGTAAATAAATATGCATTAAACTTCCTCATGAACAATAATTTCCATAGCAAACAGATTCGAGTTAGGTAAAAGTAATAGTGGAATCACAGGAACAAACCGGAAATAAATTACAATGGACGCAAGGGGATCGGTCTGCCCAATTTATCGCATGACAGGCGGAAGTTTTACCCACTGCTTTGGGCCACAGAACAGCAAACAGATTGCAGTAATGACAATCATGTGTCTGACTCAGCTTGCTTCTGAACTAAAGAACAACAAAACAATATATAAGCGCTTACATGACAGACGCAGTAACAAAGTTTTCTTCTGAATCTGCCAGTTTAACGAAACACATGAAATGTATACTGACGGAAACCACTACGAAAACTAGCTAATAGTTAGTCAGACAATCTCATTTCGGCGTTAATCTTGCGCTACTTCTTTTCGCGCATGGATACCATTCTGCGCATTATTTTTCGATTTTACTACTACTCATGGTAATGACAGATGGCATAGATCAGGTTCGTATAAAAATCTTCAAGTTCCAGACATATATTTTACGGTCACCGGCCACTTTAAAAATACTAGTACATAATTTCCATTTAGCATAACGTGATCGAGTCCACCCACTACCAACCGTACTTCCCTGCAGACAGGTACATACAAGTCAGATGTATTTTTTTAAAGACCTTATTTAAACATTGATCCCAAGATTCACAAGACAAGAAGAAATAAAAAGAACCCTCGGTTGGCATAGACCTGCATAACCGCAGGTAAAAATGCAATTTTGTTTCTGATTATCCATACCGCAGGTAGAAATGCAATTTTGTTTCTCATTATCAATAATTTTAATTACATACGAGCTGCATAAGGCTAGACTCACTTCCGGTAGCTGAAAGCATCTGGTTTCATTCTGGTCTTACCCATCATCCTATCTTAAAATTCTAAAATCCTGTTATCACCGCATTTCTCAAAATTAATCTTGACAAATCTTGGGATTACACTTCATGATGTTATTAGCAATAAAATTTAATTTTAAAACAATAAAGGCGGGCTTGAAGAGTTGTGTTCACCTCTAAAGTCAAAGGCATAAACGAATAAAACCAGAGTAAATTACCTACCTGTTCGAATGAGTCATGTAGCGTTTTTTAATCGGTTGAATGCCAGTTATGACGTCTTAGTACAATTATTGATATGTTCACTGAACCTTTATTTTTCTCTCTTTGTTATTCACCTACTTATATTTCTTAGATTAAGAACAAAATATGAATATGTAACATTAAAATTTTCGTATTTCGTGTCCTAAATATAAGGTATAGTATTAAACAACGAAGAAGAGAAATCCTCGATGGTTGACAGGTATGGTCACTCTTTTAAAGATGCGCTATATGAAAAAGATCGTTAGGAAAATTCCTGTAGGTAAAGTATTCCATGCAACAAAAAAAAACTTTCAACATCAGATAATCTGCTTAACAGCGCATGAAATTAAAGGAATATCTAAAATCCAGGTAAATATAAACGTTTAAGAGGCTAATATAAGCGGCTGGTTCTGTTTTATGTTTGTTCTGTGACAGAACCAATTCATTAATGTGGCCTCTATCTTGGTCTCTTTCTGTATACTGCTGATTCTACATTCCTGACATTGTTAGTAATCGGTATCATACAGCGAATCCACAGACGTTGTTAAGTCGACAGCTTAATTAAGTCTACACATACTGTACCCCATAATTCGGATTTACATGTGGAATATGTCATACCGTGAATTTCTTGTGCTTTTGTTTTACTACATTCAGTTACAAAAATACATTAAAATATTACATGATATCGGAATTTTAAAGTGAAGAATAATTATTGTTTTCAAAGATTTTTTTTTTAAGTTTATCATTACAGCTAGATTTGACAAAATAACAAATTCTGGTGTCAATTAGAAACACTTCACGCAACCTTTCTTGTATTGAAATGATCTACTGAATCGTGAATGACTTTACAATCGATATAAAATGTATAGCGATAAACTACCAAAATATACATAACAGTTTTAAAATCAAATGAAACGAATACACAGCTCAATTTAATTTCATTTTTAATTTCTTGTCATTCTTGATCTTATGCGTCCATTTACCATTCATTCTTTAGAAGCCTATCAATAGCATACAGCCGAATGTTTCTAAGTTTCGGGGTAATATGGGAAACCTAAAAGTCGAAATATTTATCGATAGTACCACTCCTCCTGAATCCATGCGTGTCATTAATCAAAACCATTTTATACTAGAGGCTTGAATGTATGTATGTTAAATTTAACTTTATATATTTTTTTAAAAGTATTCTTATCTTTTTAGATATTAAGAAACTCTCATGCTACTTGTTTTTGCAAGGTTCTGACCGTCATGAACCATCATGTTCCCCCCCCCCGTCCCCGAACTCTTCATCACCCCTTTCTCTGTGTCATTTCAAGAATTATCTGCACTGAAAAATAAAAATTATGCTCACGATAACTACATAACAGATTTTTTCCGCATTATGCAGATTTTCGCCTACAGTTGCGGATATAGAGGCGTTAAATCAAACGTGGATATTTGTTGTAAAAATGAAAAACAAAATTTACATTGTAAAACTTAAAATCCTCTTGAATATTGCTTATGCAGCTGATTATTTTTTGGTCAACATTTCTGCTACTACGCTATTTCTACTAACTTCCGTACTGATCTTTATGTTAATTTGATGTTCCTTTGTAACTGCGGAGGAGAGGATTTAACCCAGTAACCTAATGGTCACTTTGCTATAATAGCTTTCTCTCTTTAGCTTAGATCTAATTTCACGTCATAACTCATCTCTTTTGCATTATCTCACACCCTTATATTACGCTTCATTCTGCGAGATACTGTGCTTGCCCCCACCCCCATAATACCATTCCAATAAATTGGTTTCCTACGACGCTTCTTGAGTTACAGAAGAGTACGCGTCATTTACTAATCCGGAGTTTGGAGTTAAAGAAAAGAAGGCCATTTCGAACTCTAATCAGCTTTTCTTTTAAATTTAAAAACAAGTCCAAGCATCACATTAAAAAAGGAAACAAATTTAAGAAGAGAGAAAATGCGAACAAAACTTAACATTTTATCCTGCCGTAAGATTTATTTTTGAACTTTTCTAAAATGTCGAGTTTTTTAATATATGAAAATTACAAAGTTGAGACATGTAGTTATGTGTATCTATGGTTTATGTAATTCCTGGTTCATGATTTTATCTAATTTTTATCATTTTAATTCATGGCTGTAATGCGTACAGAATATCTGTATTTCTTATGCCTACGTGACCTGAATCTGATAAAATCATAACATTGCATAGCATCTATAAATAGATGTTTAAACACGTGTTGATAAATATTAATAATAATCTTAATAATAAGACTTAAATGGCGCCTTTCGCTAAACTTCTCAATTGTTGATGGGGTTTTTGACGTTTCGAAAATAATTCTGTAACTTCCCATTGGTTGGGTTAGGTTACATGAATAGGCCAAATAGACGAAAAATGAGTAGTATATTCTGTCACGTGGGTCTACTGCGAAATACAGGCGGAACATACGGTGTATATAAGGAGAGAATTGAATTAAGCAATCAGTTTCATTCCAATTTTTGAAGTCATTCACACTTACTGTGTTCCTGTTGTGAGTCTGCAGAAGTGTTTTATGTTGTGCTCAGACATTATTCGAGAGGAAAAACATTTGTTTGGAAACAGAAAGTGCTTATTATTTCGACTATATAATTCTGGAACTGTTATAAATTATTCGAAGAAATTCTGGACAACGCCATCTTGACAGCGCCAGGGTTCATGGAGGACCAGTACACTTATGGTTTTGAAATATATAAGGAATGTTTCATTCATTTAGGACTTTTATAGACTTTAATAAGGATTAATTTGGATTCACTTCAGAATACTGTAAGTTCCTCTCACATTTTCATTTATAACTTTGATAATTAAGGAGTTTATTAAGTTTTACAAAACATGTTGGTTTCACTTTTACCTGTTACTTAGTTTTGTGACCATAGAGTCGTAACAGAAAACGGGGAGCTCTTCTGGGATACGAATTTCAGAGAAATTGAAATTCTTTCGAAATTTAAATTCATCTCATTTCGAAATTTTCTTAGTCCCTAATCTTTTGATTTTACATAGTGAAACCAACAAGCTTTAACAAAGTCAACTAAAGTGGAAACCTTTATTTCAAATCCCAGCCAGGAACGGTTTCAGTCCTTGAAAAAGGACGTATTGCTCCAACTTGCAAGACAATATGACGTTTCAGAGTCAACGCCGTCCTTGTTACAACAAGAAATAACAAATATCTTGGTTCAATATCTGGTAAAAAAGAATACTTTGGACGAAAGTGTTATGGGTTTGATTATTAAGTCTGAATCTGGCTCTAACTTGCAAGTTATTGAATTGAAATGAAAATACAAGAATGAAATGATGTCAAGAAAGCTTGAGCATGAAAAAGAAGAAAGAGAGAGAGAAAAATTCAAAAAGAACGAAAAGAAATGAAAATGCAAATGCATAAAGAAGATATGCAAATGCAGGAAAATCAAAAAAAGAGACAAAATGCAGGAAAAAGAATGAGAGACAAATACTGGAAAAGGAAAGAGAGACAAATAGAGGAAAAAGAAAGAGAGACAAATTCAAAAGGAATAAAGAGATGCAAATGAAAGTGCAATTACAAAAATGAAAAAAAGAGAAATGGAAATGCAATTAAAGTTAAAAGAAATAGAACTATCAAGCAGAAAGCACTCCACTCATGAAAGTTCAGTTTTTGATGTTACAAAAGTCTTAGATTAGTACCTCCTTTTCAAGACAAAGATGTAGATCAATATTTTCTCATTCTGAAAAACCGCCGACAATATGAAATGGCCAAGAGAACACTGGACTTTGTTATTACAGAGTGTAATTATTGGCAAAGTTCGTGACGTTTATACTTCACTGTCAGTAGAAGCAAGTACTGATTATGTTTGGGTCAAGGATAGTATCTTGAAGGGTTATTAGCTGGTACCTGATATCGACAGAGGTTTTTCGAATTGCAAAGAAGAAAATAGCCAAACCCATGTCGAATTTGTAAGGGAAAAAGAACAACGAGTTGACAGATGGTGTGCATCTAGGCAAATTAATAAAGGCTATGACAAACTTAGGCACCTCATATTAGTTGAACAGTTTAAGAACTGCGTCCATAGTGACGTCAAGGTTTACCTTGATGAACACAAGATATACTTTAGGAAACGTTGCTCGTACAGCTCACACATATACATTAGCTCATTAAGTTTCATTTGTCAATAAGTGTTTCTCTCTGCAGATGGTAAGTAAGAAACCAAATCAGTCTCAATCGAGTACTTAAAAATTTCAATCTGGTACAGCTAATAAGAATCCATTGTCTGATAAGACTGATCAGAAATCCGTATCTCTTCCTATGTGCACTTACCGCAAGAAAATGAGGCACGTTTTTTTTGACTGCTTTAAGTTATAAAAAATAAGCAACAGAATAACGACAGAGCAGATCCAAATACTCTTGTTTCTCATAGGTCAAGGTCTTGCTCATGTATTGGAAACAATATATTTGTGAGGTCAAACAAACCCCCGTCTAACTCTATTATGGACAATTATGAACCAATCATGTCGAAGGGTTCTATATCGCTTAATAATGATTCGACCAATCCTATCCCTAAATTATTAAGGGATACAGGAGCTTCTCAGAGTCTTTTATCATGTGGTACTTTGCTTTGTTGTTGTTGTTGTTGTTATAGGGTTTAACGCCATTTTTCAGCACAATATAGGCTATACATGGCGGCCAGTATTAATGGTGGAGGAAGAACCCTGGAAAATCCCGGGAAGAACCACCGACCCACGAGAAGCTACTGGCAGGCTTTCTCACGTACCCACGTTAGCCGAGCCTGGACTCGAACTCACGCAGACAGAAGTGAGATGGCAGTGATCCGTAACGATCAGCGCTTTAGACCACTCGGCCACTCGGGGCCCCGTACTTTGCTTTGTCTCAGAAGTCTTCTTCTTATGAAAGTCTACTTGTTCTGGGAGTAGAGTGTGCTATTATTAAAATTCCTCTCCATAATGTTAATTTGTCATCAGACTTAGTTTCTAGAGCAGTGACTGTTGGCGCTATGAATTCTCTGTCTATTGAGGGTGTTCATGTATTGCTAGGCAATGACTTAGCTTGAGATAAGGTTATGGTTAATCCACTTGTAACCGATAAGTCTTGACTGAGAGATTGATCCTATTGAAAATGAAATCTCTGATTTATATCCAGCTTGTGCAGTTATTAGAGCTATGACAAAATAGCTCTTAAGAATGAAGGCAACTATTCCTTTGGCTGGCACATAAATTGGTCAGGCTTTTGATCAGGTCACTTTTTTCTCCTATTTACTGATCAATCAAAAGGTCTTGATCATTGCGATCCTCTTTCAACCACTCATTTGCTTATGTCTAATCAGAGTGACGAACGACAAACACTTGTCTTCGAAATGGAAAAAAATCATGAGATCTCCTTTCCGTTTCAGAGGGCTATTAGCGAAGCTGACTCCGCAGAGGTACCAACTTGCTTTGTTTTCAAAATGTGGTCCTTATGAGCATATCGAGACCACCTGAGGTACCCGGTGATGAGGAATGGTCAGTAAGCTATCAATCGTGGTACCTAAGTCATATAGACAGAAAATTCTAATTTTAGCCCATGAAACTCATTTGGCTGGTCGTCTGGGAGTGAATAAAACCTACCACAGTACCTTAAATCATTTCTATTGGCCTAAAATTAAAAGCGATGTTTGTAACTATTGTAAATTTGGTCACACTTGTTTTAACGGTAGGAAAACCTAATCAAAAGATACCTAAAGCTCGTAAAACCAATTTCTGCATTTGACGAACCATTTAGTAGAATAATGGTTGATTGCATATGTCCTTTAACTAAGACCAAGTCAGACAACCAATACTTGTTGACCATAATGTATGCGCCAACAAGGTTTCCAGAGGCAATTCCTTTACTGAATATTAAGATTAAAACTTTAGTCAACACTTTAATAAAGTTCTTTGCACTTTTTGGCCTCCCTAAATACGTCCAATCTGATCAAGGTTCTAATTTTCATGTCAGGGATCATACAACAAGTTATGTATGAATTAAGTATTCAACAGTTCAAGTGCTCTGGGTATCACCCTGAAGGCCAGGGGGCATTGGAGAGATTTCATCAGACTGAAGAATATGATAAGGTCATATTGCTTTGTTTGTGACCATACAATCCTAACAATATGTTACAAATTTTTGTGGATTTAGCATTTTTACAGAAAATTGGACGAAGTATACCTCTCTTATTAACGTGCAGATCAATCTAGTTCCACACATTTGACTCAAAAATTACTTACAATATGGCTATAAGAGATATTACATTTACTTCAAATGTCCTTAAAGTTCATAACACAAACACTATAAACGGAAATGAATTCTAACTGCTGATAGTACCTAGACTACATTATTTTAATTGCAAGGGCGGTGAATAATATCCGAATTTTTTTCTGGACTTAACGAAACATGCCAAGAATGTTCTCTCTGTGACTATAGTGTTACGTATATGTAATTAAATTGCTTGTGTGTTAGTTTTAAAATTCTTTTATATTTTAGTTTTGTTTCATTAGATTTTATTGTAATGATTATTTTTACGGGATTCGATATTTTTTCCAATAAATTCAGTTTGTATAGAACGTAAAAGATATTGCATTAGCACTATTTTTAGCTCACTCTGGTTCATAGATTTTGTAAACATCGAGTTCAAACTATTGGCTGTTACCAGGGTCATTTTCTGATTGCATGATTGCTCTAATTTGTAAACAACTTTTTTATTTGAATTTTATAATAAGATTCGCTGGGTTCTTCCATGGCGGACGTGCCTACCGGTTGTGCGCTTCTATTGCGATATTCAAATTAATATCACATAGACCGTCACGTGAAGCACCATGCGATCTAAAATCGAGGCTTAAAACAGCCATTTTCTACTAGTTCGAGTGAGTTGTATATTAAACCTTGAGGGCTCAAGAGATTTCAATTGTTGTTGCCAGTTTATTTTTGAAGTTCATCTTTTTTTTGGGGGGGGGGGATTTACTAATTTGTTCTCTAGTCGTATTCTTAACACCTTGAAGGTACAAGGTGTTTTATATTGTTGATGCCGGCTTGTTCTTAAGTTTTTCTATTTTTTGGAATTTAATATTTTATTCTCTGGAAAACTAAACAAGTGTATTTTTTATAAAAAGTTCTGGGACAAAGAAATTCAGTGTAAATTTATTCTGGAGTTTAACGGAAACATTATAAACTGTGATTCAACGAGGATCTGTTACCATGAGTACAGATATCATCTGACGTCATCGCCTCCATATTGGAATTTCATCGAGATTCGAACCCGGATTCAATTAGAACTGTTTATTGATAGGACTTATATTTTCAATCTTAGGATTAAATTTTGGATTATATTCACAAACCGTAAGTCCTATTTTCTATTTTTTACATTGTTTTCTAGGGAAATAAATTATTTTGTTAAAATTTACAAAGCTTGTTATTTTTGTATGAGCGTACACGTAACAATAGCGCAATGGCATTTATGCATGTGATATCCTGTACACTGCGTAAGAGTTGTTCAAAATAACCAGTGTCGTGATATGTATGATACAGGGTATGAATTATAAACTGACAGTTTCATAATGTGCTTTTTTCCAATTTATACAAATTTATATTTTAAACGCCTGGAATCTAACAAAAAATATATCACACTTTGTATTGAACAAATTATAACAAATTTTCGTTGTATCGAGTTATTTTACGTTTCATTTTCCAATTTATACAAATTTATATTTAGTCCAGTATGTAGGAGACAAATACCACAAAAACAAAATGCATTTCTCAGCTACACATACCAGGTTTAAGCTAATACCCTTCCAAGGTTGGACCACAGTTAGCTAAAATCTGCATAGGAAATACTCGGATATTTTCAACCTGCACCATCTGCAAGGAATCGAATGTAAGATAATTATTTACATATTAAAGACAATATCTGCCTAGAAAAATCTATAGTGATTCGGATATTCTGCTGCATCTCAATCTCACCTCCCCAACTATAGCAAATTCTGACCAGATGTTTAAGGATCTTACACATGTTACCTTTATCTTATATTTTACATACCGTTTACATAATTTTAACATATTTATCGGTTATTTTCTGTCGTGTTGTACTACAGGCTAACATTTATTTGAAAGTTTTTTTTAAAATCTTCCTTGGTTTTGTGCAATTCTTCCTTTTTTAATTTTATTTTTAAATTTTACATTTAGTTGGCACGGTGCACCGTATAGACACTAATGTGCTGAGTTGCATCTACACTAGACAAGGTTCCGATATGTTAACCCTATCTACACCTAGGAGGATCGAACAGATATTTCTGTGCTTCGGGTCTGTGAATTTCATTGGCTGCGGCGGCTATCTTTCAAAGTCAAATGCCTCCTCCATTTTTGACCAATATACAATGCACAGCTGTTACACGTTATTGATTACTTGGCATTACATACTAAGGGAGGCAACTCATGAAATCCAATAGATGTCACTAGGACAAAACACTAAAATATCTGCTTGATCCGCCAAGGTGTAGATAGTGTTAACATATCGGAACATTGGCTAGAGAAGATGGCTGAGGTGCTATAAAACGCAATTACATACATAATTGTCTCGCCAACGATGATATTAATGACAACAAAATAAAAAATACAACTTCTGTTGGCGACGTTATGCATTTCTTGCTGAATACTTCTTAAGCATTTCTGAGCGTGTAAGCATTGGAGCTATCTGCTTATTTCCAACGTCGTGTAAATTATATGACTGTATGGTTATTTGTAGGATACAAACTGATTAACGACACATTTGCGATCCATCGTATTAATGAGACTGGATCGTTTCAGCATCACAGCTACAGGAAATGACCACACAATAGTGTTTCTTCACTGCAAGATCTAATCCTCTTTGCCAAAGGGATCTAGAACTCTGCATCTCTCTAAAACTTGATTCTCCATACATATAGATGTACCGTATGCTATTCACGTGTATTTCTTATGTCAACTGCGACACAAATAGACAAAGCAGACACACTAGGTCTCTAAATCTTCTGACTAGGAAATATAAAGGAATAAGCAAAGGTAAATTCATGCCGTCTTAAGTGCTGAATAATCCTTCCAAATATACAAATCAATATCATGTAAACGAAATCATTTGACGTCAGCACTATTGCTATTTTATAATGGATTTTCGAATGTCTTTGATATTCCAGACACGACTAAACCTCTGTTATAGATAAAGCCATTGTTCTACCGTTTTTATTTAATTCTTATCGATCTATATTATCTTTTGCAATTTTACTGAATAGCAATACATATAATGATAATTCAGTGAAATATATAGCAAAAACTTATTGCTTGGGCTTATGATAAGAAGATTCATCACGATACATGATCAATCTTAGAACTACATGTATATTTTGTCCTTACACAGGTCCGTACAAATAAACTAATTAAATGCCATGGATTTAAGAAATGATATATAGCATCTCTTATGTCTGTCCTTTTAGACCGATAAACAAACCTAAAAGTCAGACCGATCACAAAACGTATTTAATATACCTAGCTGAGTTGGTTTGAAGTGAGGTGTACAGAAACAGTTGAATGTCTGCGGCGGCCATTATTAGCATCTAGATATTTATCCAAGAATGGTTCCGAGTTAAGGTTTCAAATTATTTACAGGTCCATTGCATAATACAGTCATTAATCATTCCTGCACCGAAGGTATTTTTATTACAGATATCTAAGAGATAGAAGGAATCTATTGCTACACAGGTACATTTATTGCAAAATAAGAAGGATATATAAATAATATGCGCATGTAACAATTAGGTAGGAACAAATAGTAACAAGTTTTAGGCTAAAAGCACTTGTTAAATTGACTGCAACAACTAATGTCCCCAATAGTAGTTGTACTTTGTCGTACGGAGTTTCTTGCGCAATGATACTAGCAAACGTATCTCTTAGGAAATGGAAAGCAAAGTGGCGGTAGTAGAAAACTTCAAACCAAAGACGTACTACTAATAATAATAACAAGCAACCCTGAATTTAGTGATTATACGTCAAACTGCCTGGTATTTATTCTCTCTCTCTCTCTCTCTCTCTCTCTCTCTCTCGTGCGATTATTACGTCTTAAAAAATAAGTCCGTCGCTTCTTTTCAGAAACCCAAAGAGACAATTGTACAGAACTTTTAATAGTTCAAATCAAGTACTGACTCCCTTCTTGTAGGCAATATATGTGGTGCGATAACTGAGCATAGTTAATGAGAAGGGGAAAAAAAAAATGCATGCGGCAGCGATGGTGGAGGCGGTGCAGTTGTATAAAAAGTGTGTTAGTTTACTTCTGAAAAGTTGAGTCGGTGCAACTATTAGTTCGACGCAACAAAGCGCATCTCAAACACCCCCAGCAAATGTCAAAACATGTAAGACATAATCTAAAGGTGTACAAAAAGGCGAGCATTTATAGATTGAGTGGAATTCTTTCGGTGCAGAAGAACAATCCTGGATAACGTTTCACGTACAAGTAACGTATAATATGAACTAAGAATTGGAAATATGCATGACTAAAAGAAACGAATATGAAAATGTAACAAGTATTTTTGGACAAGTGTAAATATTTTTATACTTATTTAACGAAATTATGTTTACTGAGATAGGTATCCAGTTTCTCTGCATTTCAATTTGTCGTCTAAGACGCTACTGTCAGGCTTAGAGGCTGAATCAGTACGATGTAATACAGTACCAGACTGGGATGCCGTACGTAGCGTAAAAAAAAGAAAGAAAAGGTTTGTACGTAAACTATAATGTAAAGGTAACATTCGACAATTTTACCTCAAGGAGAATAAAACCCTGTTTTCTGGTTGAATATCACCCCGGCCAAGAAAATCCTCTTCCCGGGAAACATTTTTCCTTTCTGATGCACACATAAATCTCTCTCTTGAAAATTAAATTGTACATGTTCTTTAACAAAAGGAAATTTAAAAAGTCCTAGGTATCGATAGTGTAGCAATTCAAATGTTTAAAAATTATGTTGATGTATTCCGATCTTAACTGAAGACTGTATTTTGTACTATTCTTCGGAAAAGAGAATTTACAGGTGAAAACCAATAACCGAATGAATCGATGATAAGTCGGATCCAGCTGCATACACCCGGATATGCCGTTGCATAATGAGCCGGCAAATCTAGGTCTATACAAGTTTGTTAAGACTAATCAGTAGAACAACGAACACAGACCCTGATCTGCTGGCGCATTATGCGAGAGCATATTAGGATCTATGTTGTTTGAAGCTGGATTCGACTTATAAGCGAGCACGGATAGTATGTCTCCAGTAAACAAGAAAGGTTGATATTCATGATCTCAATAATTATCGCGGTATTTCATTGTTAAAAGTAATGGACAAAATCTTTATGAAGTTATTGAGTAACATATTTTTTCGGCAGACTGTGTTGATGAAGTCAAAGAGCAGCAAAACATACTGATTATTTACCGTTGTTGTGCAGTATATTATTGATAAAGTCGAAGAGCAGCAAACGTGCTGTTTATACCACTACTGATTATTGTTTCAAATTATATGCAACTGCACCAAAATAGAAAAAGAACGGGAAGAATACATTGTACCTATATCGATACCTCCTACGCTTTTGTGGAGCACCCAATTCTACTGTATATATTGATTACAAACAGTACATGTACGAACAATGATAAATTTTGAGATCAATCATGGTTTCACAGACTTAAGTAAATACCAGTGTTGCATTATCAGAATTTTGTTTGCTGTAATGCTGGTATAAAGCAAGGTTGTATTTTAAGTCCATTTTTATAATATTTTTGGAAGCTTCAACCTGTAAAGATATTTTTTAATAATGAACAAGTGCCAAATTTAATACAGTTTTCGTTTGCAGATGACACAGCAAATTTAGATGATACTGTTATAAACCTTCTGAAACAGACGCTCGGGATAAAAAAAAAATTGTTAGAAATACGTCATTAATGTAAAGCATGACTAAGACTAGTACTCTGAATGAGACGGAATGCAAAATTAACTGAAACTTTTTAATTTTAATAGTGCACCAATATAAACTGTCCCGTACTAAAATCATCTTGGGTTATATTTTAGTAATACACTGTCTTGGAATAAAATCATAACTGAATCTGCGTGAAAAAAGCCCATGTATGCCATATACAACTTGATTATTTATTATAAGGAAGGTTGTAACAAAGCACTTGTTTGTTCTCTTGGTCGTACCAATTTTTACATACCGTCGTTACTTGCGTGTAAGTCTCATCCAGCTACAACCTACAAAGACCAATATATGCAGTAACATGCACCGGCAGATCAGGATCTATGCAAATGAGTAATCAGTAAAACAAATAATATAAATAATAATCAGCCGGCACATCATGCAACAGCAGTTCATGGTTTACAGATGGTCTTAATTTAAGCGTGAGTACATAGGATATGGTTCGGAAATTTGGGAATATAAACAGACATATAAAAAGAAGTCCACTCAAGTTAAATGTTAAAAAGAAAATGAATGTGAAAACATCAACGCCAGCTTCTGCAGTTCTTTGTGAAATCTGCCCATTTTCTTCGAAAGTTAATTATTACAAAGATGCATTAAGTTTAGTTTCGCATTTTGCAGACGAGACGTAATAGGAAACCCAGATGATGCTATGCGGATGAGTAATAATAGGAATCCCTGGGGATGCTATGCGGATGAGAAGTAATAGGAATCCCAGGGGATGCTACGCAGATGAGTAGTAATAGGAAGCCCAGAGGATGTTATGTGGATGAGAAGTAATAGGAAGCCCAGAGGATGCTATTCGGATGAGAAGTAATAGGAAGCCCAGAGGATGCTATGCGGATGAAAAGTAATAGGAAGCCCAGAGGATGCTATGAGGATGAGTAGTAATAGGAATCCCAGGGGATGCTATGCGGATGAGAAGTAATAGGAATCCCAGGGGATGCTATGCAGATGAGTAGTAACAGGAAGCCCAGAGGATGCTATGCAGATGAGTAGTAATAGGAAGCCCAGAGGTGCTTTACAGATGAGTAGTAACAGGAATCCCAGGGGTGCTTTGCAGATGAGTAGCGATAGTGCATACGGCCTATGGGTGCTTTGCGGATGAGTAGTAATAGGAATCCCAGGGTGCTTTACAGATGAGTAGTAACAAGAATCCCAGGGGTGCTTTGCAGATGAGTAGCAATAGGAAGCCAATGGAATGCTATGAAATACTGATAAGATTACAATATACAGAAAATGTTCTATGTTCCTTTTGATATCGTATATATGACTGTATCAGAATATATAATATTTTGTATCTGCAATTTGCTCAACAATGTAAAGCGGTATGCAATCAAGAATGTTATTTTTTTTTTGTCCAAATCGTATTCCATAATTGATTTCTACTGTGAAATTAAAGCTGATTAGAATCAGAAGAAAAAAAATATATGTGTTAATAACAAACATCATAAAAAACTTTTAATAACTGAGTATCTAATTATAATCTAGAGACTCAAAAGTTTAGGGGACACTATGCTAACAGAAAACAATATGTCAGCTTTATAAATATCATTTTAAAAGGACCTTATTGAAAATAAAAACTCCGTTTTTACTGTTTTGTCCATGTTCTAATGAAATGAAAACATTTTTCTGTCAGATAAAATATGTAGTTGTTAGATGTGACGATAGCAATATATCTAAATGTACCTCTTTAGGAAAAGAGGAAATGTTATAAAAAGTTCTCAATAAATGACTTATCTCAGTAAAAAGTTTCACTTCATGTAGTATCATCCGATACTAATGAAATGAAATATACACAAGAAATTTGAAACAATTAGCACTACAGATTGTAAATACATACCTATATACATACATGTTACTGTTCGATGTTTCATGTTACTCTCACGTATTAGTACTCTATGATGTTACAAGTAAATCAGTGTTTAAGATACGACTGTACTATACGTCAGAGGCCATACCAATTTAAATGATAAATCATATTCATATTTGTATAATACTTGACTCACGATAAAGATCCTCTGTCTTAATTACTTTTAGTTTACCGATAAATTGGGAATTTCATTTCAGCTTTTACTGACTCAAATCCTTTGAAAGAAACATCAAAAGTAATTCGAAATGTTTGATACACGACCGTTTTCTTGGAAACAAAAGATCTCCATAGTCAAACAACTATGTTGGTAGGTGATTAAATGTATGTATGTATGTATGTATGTATGTATGTATGTATGTATGTATGTATGTATGTGTCTGTGTGTATGTATGTATGTATGTAAGTATGCATGTATGTATGTATGTATGTATGTATGTATATATGTAACAGATCATATGCTTCCAATAGGTGGATGCGAATAAGAAAATTCCTCAAGCAACAAGACATGTTTACATTAGAATGAACAAGTACCCATACATCTTGCATTCATTTCTCTCAAACATCCGGTATATTAATAAGCACTCATTATTAATTTACCATAACATGGTGTATGTAAAGTATATTCTCTCTTCTCAAAAATCAAATAAGACATTTCATAACTTCAGGACAAGTAATGGTGTTTCCTCTAATTGATTAAACACCTTGTGAAAACTCTACAGAAATAAGTTACATGTTTTAGTCTTTGAACCTTTTCATCTACAGAACTATTTGCGACGCTTCATAGAAAAGCTGTTTGCTTAGATGTATATTATATTATATTGCATGCTGAGGGCATTTGCAGGTGTTATTACTCACTTTTCTTGGTCGATGTAATAAACCAACCTGCTTTGTTGATTGTAGAAATAAAGAAAAATGCACCAAAAACTGAGTCATATTAAGGAAGGCAGTATATAAATATTTGGCAAACACAGATTAAAATGTAAAATCACCATTAATTTTGAAGTTGACAACAACAACAACAACAACAACAACAGTACAATAATAATAATAATAATAACAAAACAACTGATATGGAAGTAGTAATTGGATAAAGAGGGCGAAAGCGGAGGAAAGGAATAAAATCCTTCATGTATCTCGTGTTAAATAATTACGTGAGAACTTTGTTACATTCATAGGCCGCTTGTCAACTTTTTCTCTCAACGGTTGACGGTCTTTCTCTCAATGGCTGAGCGGTCTGGTGCTTTCATTATTACAATATCACCCACAAATACACCGCTGTCTCAGGCTCGGACAGGGTGGATGTATGCCGGTAGCTTCCCGTTGGTCGGTGGTTCTACCCAGAATGTTTCTGGGTTCTTCCTCCACCGGATGCACCGGCCGTCATGTACAGCCTATTATGCACTGAAACATTGCGTTAAACTTCAAAACAACAACAAATCTTCTTTCAGTTAAAGCCCCGAATGATCACTCCACCATTTCAGTTCGCTTTGCAAAATTATTAGCGTCCTGCTTAATTAGAAAACAAACTTGTCAGCCATCACTTTATTACAAAAGGATATTGCAGCCTTCAAAAAGTATTTCCCATCAGTCCGCGTAACGCGAAACACGAACAGATGTAAAATTCTGCTTTCATGTTCTTACCTAATCTGCTCGCCAGATAGCACTTTCGCTTCTCTCGAAACGGCAATACTGATACAGATAGATTTATGCAATAATGTTGCAAAACTACGTTTCCTGTGAGGAAAACATAACATAATGAAATATTACCGCTCAAGTTAGCAGAACTAACGTTATCATTGTTGACTTGTCAATTTTGTCGTCATCTCTGAACGAACCACACCAATGGCAATTCAAAAACGATACTGACCAACTGACCATACAACGTCCAGTAGTGTTGTGTAAGAACGACACCTGGAGGAGCAGTTTGGTTCTTAACAACATTCAACCTATTAGAAGCCCATATCTGAGTCAAAAGGTGATTTACTCGGTGTTTTTCTTTTAGGACCTTTAACGTTGATGCTAAATAGTCTAGCTTAAACATTATAATGTAACGTTAGTTACATATAAACAGCTATTAAGATGTCAGCAATGATTTGCATAAATCCTAGGATAATCACAATAATGATTAGATCATAATCAAAGACATGAAGCATCAAATCTCAGTAAACCGAATGGTTCCATTCCATATATAAACATTGGTACATAGTGCTGTTAAAGGAGGTGACTAAGACCATTTCTAAAGTACAAGTCACATGGGTCATGTAGTCATTCAACACCGACTATGTCAGTAATGGGTGCCATTTTTTAGAATTTGATTATACATACCTTTAAGTGGCAAGTATTCACTTCAATTGGATTCGTATACATCCATATTCCTTTGGAAGGTCATTATTTAGACGCCCCAAGAAGTGCACACGGCAAAATCAATGTTAAAGTACGTAGACATTTTTGGGTGAAATGAACCTAAAGGTGTAATCAAGTACAACCCGGATTGAATATCGCGTGCTGGGATGTCACAATGAAAGATAACGCATACTGATAAACAAATTCGTACTACAATCCATTGTGACGATTCCACTAGACGCGCTCTCATACTGACCCAAGTTAAGTATATGGCCAACATTGTAAAAGTCCATAGCGATAGATAATTTTCGTCTGGAAGTTTCTTGGTGACAATTAAGCTGCAGACCATTCAATAATCAGGACTGAACAGACTTTGGTTAAAAAAAAAATAGTGTTACATTTTAAAAGAATAATTTATATTTAATTTAAAATAAGTAAATGCGCATACATGACCCATGTGACTTGTACTATAGATCAGTTCATTTGAATGAACAATTTGTGTTTAGGACTTTGTTGAAAACGTACCGTTCTTATTATAATTAGAATAAAGCGACAGCATCATAATTACATTCCAGTAAATAAAAGTTAATTTTTCTTTCTTGAAGTAGAACTGGAATTAATTCTTTGAATGAAACTTGTAAACCCTCTCAAGAATAAACATTGTGTTAATCAAAAAAAGGATTAAAAGACAAAAAAAAAGTGCTGTCTCATGTAAATCCATCTCATGCTATAAACTATTTTACATTAATATGACTTACAAACCTAACAAATTATACAGAATTGGTGAACACATATATTGTATGTGTATAAAAAAAGTATATATGGTCTATATAAACAGAATGCCTCTGAAAGTATAACCCATATTAATATCATACACGCAAATCTGTTCATAAAAATACCTAATCGAGGTTATATATATATATATATATATATATATATATATATATATATATATATGATCATGGTAACGATACATCATATATAAATGACTGTTGAGATCATCCGAGGCTACTCCCCTCCCACCAACCCGGTCTTTACAGTATTACAGGATCAGCTACTTTCATCATCAAGCACAAAATGCTGCAATTATTTAGTCATTTTAATTTTTCATAACCATTTTAATTTTTCATAGAAAACTCTACTGCTGTGTTTAAAGCCCAAATTTTCAATAGAACTTAATTCTTGGTTCAGTTATATTGTTATACATTTCTTCTTTTATGGACTCATTTGAGATTTATATAAAAGCATGGCATAATACACACCCTCATTAGACAACTGAAAAATGAAGGACAGGAAATAACAATCTTACATTTGTCATGTACACTTACTGATGACTGTAGTTAACGCCTTTCCAGCTATACGATATTGCCTTCCTCTCTTACTACAATAAAACGTTCTAAAGCAATGGGGTGAAAAAAGCAGGTAAAGATACGAAAAAGAACAATAATAATAACACCCTATAGCTTCCGCATTTCCTGTAAGATTGTGTATATCTGGCAAATAGCTTCAGTATCTCCTGGCTTCATGCTATCTTGGAAAGCTGATGCTTTTTCCGTCCCTACATCAAGGATAATCAGTGATACCAACACGTTACACAACCCACAACACAACCACATAATCGGTCTTACTCATACTGTGTTATTGTTTGCTTAAACAGGAACAATTTCTAAATAATGCCACTTACCCTAAGCTGAGTAGCTATAACGAGGCTTAAAACATAGTTTGACCCTTCAATTACAAGTTGTTTTTGGTGGTGTACATTCAAATTAATTTACTGTTTGGTGTTCCCAATTCTAACGATTTTTTAAAAAGAACAAAATCAGGATTATGCCCCATGTTTGTTATAAAAACCACTGATTGCAAACTGTCGAAGCATCTGCAAGTTTTATCCCAAATTTTAACAATTACAATTCGTATATGGCACACGATTTTAATAAAGCTGCACCTTAACGAATAGTCGTGCTTGATAAGCTTATCTACCTACTGAAGTAAATGTACACTTTTCCGATCTTACTTTCATTTCTGATTTACAAGATAAAGTTGTCTTTGATAAAACACTTGTGGTGTTGTGTTTGTAATTACTAACTCTGTTTGATTTAACTTGCTGCTGGATGTGGATGACAAACGGGTAACGCAATCATTAGCTAAGTAACGTTAGCACCGCGGCCGCGGCCTACAAAAGTAAGCTCTAATTTTTGAAGAATACACCAAAGTATCCATGCAAAGATGCCTCACCCTACCTGTGAGCCTGCTTGAGACACTGACCGAAAAACGCAGCTCAGATTCGTTTATAAGTAAAACACAGGTCGCTATGACTTACTTTTAATGTAGTGATTTTAGCATTCAATATAAGGATCCATTAACATTAATATAAGGATCCATTAACAAAACCACATGACTGTACATTCAAAGTTGTATAATACTAGTACACTGACCATATGCCCAAGTAAAATAAGTCAGTGAAGCCTGAAATGTATTCATGGTGGTCTGTTTTTCCATGGAAGTTTAGTTCTCTCCAAATTTGACCTACTATACACTGTCCTTCAAAACAACATCGTCAACAATAACAGGAGCAAGAACAGCAATACCAATACAAACAAGAATATCGCCACCAACACCGTCTGAATAATAATAATAATAATAATAATAATAGTAATAATAATAATAATAATAACTAAAAGTGCAACTATTACAACAAAAGTGATCATTATCTTCATCCTCATTATCGAAGTCATTATCATCATCGTCGTCGTCACTGCAATAACAAAAACAATCATTAATATTCCCAGAATTCACGATACTTTAAAAGATAAGCAAATAAAAAATAAAATAAGAATTGAAGATAAAAATGTCAATGAAGGATGTAAAATGAAAAAGTCGTTAAACGATACAAAATGAAAATTCCATATCATATTAAAGGTTTCTTTGTGGTTCATGTTAAATTTGGCCAAGATTACAAATATTCTCCACTTGAGTCAACGAAACAATCTGTTACTCACTCGCTCGCTCACTCACTCACTCATTTTGAGAACAAAAGCAGTTTCTAAAGTTATACAATATCTTAGCATATGTTTACATAAATATTTCCAGCTTATAAAAGTTTAGTAATGTACATTTTCTCTACTATTGTGCACTACATAGTTAATCATAGTGCACTACGCTCTGGTTTATAAAGCAATGTGTTATTCACTAAAAGCGTACTATATTATTCACTTCTTGTGCAAAATTGGAGTGCGCTTCTAGTTTTTACATAGTGCACAAGAAGTGCACTTTTTGCAAGGGTTTGTTTCGGTACAACCGTTCAAAAAACGGTGGATAAAATGCAATTTTCACCATTCCTTAGGAACTGCGAGCACACCGGTAAATAGACAGACATTGATAATGCCGTCAAGTTTCCACCCACTTCCAGGCGACCAAAACAAAACATTGCTTGACTGAAAATACAACAATTGAAACCGACGACAATATTGATAGCAATATCAGCATACACTTTATCACTGTCGCTGGGAAAAATACGTACAAACTAAGACAAGTCTTAAAACACGGTTCCAGCAGAGAATGGAATGATCACCCGTGGACTATCACCATTCGTTACATAACTGAATTAGCAGCGATTCGGGTTTCCACTTAGCAACTTACGTCATCGTTAGTTTGAATAATAAAACCAACACGTTGAAATAACGAAAGACTTGGTATCTGAGCAAGTCTACAAAGCAAAACCAGGAAACAAATCTGAGACATACTGAAATAACAAACTAAATATGATTTTCTTGAATCAGATCCTTTATTGTAGCATTAATCTGGGATTATAAGTTGAAAATCTGAATGTGGTTGTTAAAATTCCTAGGTACAGCAGACAATAAAGCTCTGACTTCCCACAAGGTTTGGTAACCAAGGTGACTGCCAATTGTCTCATTCGATCCAGAAATATTAAAATGCTGGAGAATTTAGTTTGAGTATTTTCCATGAATAAAAAGGACTTGGGGAAATAAGGTATGTGGCATATTTACATTTAGATCATGTCTATTTATTTTGATGTTATCCGTCAACATCTGTTTGAAAAATAAAAATCTAGCGAAAAAAATGTATAGGAAAGTCTTCTTCCTGAAGAAACAGTCAGAAGAACCTGCAATAAAGGGGGCGCTCAACAGATATTATGAACTACTGAGAGAGTGATACGTGTAAGGTGAAGTTGTTTACACTTGCAACATGACAATGGAGAGAATATTTGTATACTTGCGTGCTACTTTCATGTACTGGGGCTGAAATTTCTTTCCATATTGTACTTGTGAAAATTGTACATGATCTTAGTACACATCTCGTTTTTTTGTTGTTGTTTTTTTTTTTGGGGGGGGGGAGGGGTTGATACAGTTTACCTCTTTAGTCCAGGAAGTGAAAATAGCCAAGCAGAGCTAGCAGTTTTGTGATAAGTTCGAATCTGAAGTAAAGCCAAATGTATACTCTATAATCCATCTTACACCCATCAATTATACACCAACAAAGTCAATTAAAAATAATTTTAACAATACCTAAGATATACAAGGTCCTTTTACATGGCCAATAAGTAGTAATATGGGGCACCGTAGCCTCACGTAGACCGTAATGTTAAATTTGGGAGGTTGTTCCGTAGCCTCAAGATTTATAGCCTCAAGTGGCACAGGTCCGGCACTATAGCCTCACGTAGACTTCTATGTTAAATGTAGGGGGTTGTACCGTAGCCTCAAGATTGAGTATAGGGTCAATAGGAATGGAACAGGTGGGGTGACGTCACGGTACTGGAGATTGGTAACAATGTGACAAGGGCCATGTGATGGCAATCTTTTCTATTGTCCAAGACTGCGTCCCCGTCTGGCGGCAGGCTTTCCTACACGACACGGTCTGCTTCTGCGGAAAGAGAAGGAGAACTCCTTGGTGTCCACACGGCAGTCAACAAAACCTCTGTCTGGTTCCTGCTGCTGCTGTTGCTGCTGCTGCTGCTGTTCTCTCTGCTTCTGAAGTCTGTACTTCTCTGTCCATTCTTCTTGTTCTTTCTTGATTTCCTCTCTGAAGACCTCTTCTACCAGGTCTTGGGCTATTGTTAACATCCTGACATTCTCTATCTCTTCAGGCTTCGGTATCAGGTTTAGCCTGACTCGATGTAAAGTCACGTAAGCTTCGTTTAGCTTGGCTAGTCTGGAAGGCATGTTCATAGGTAGACAAGTCAACCATGGATGGCCAGACTGGAGACTGCCTCGCTTTATATGGTTCAAACGCGGACGCGATAGAAAACATCCCTACTTGGTTTTTGTTCGGTCGAAACGTTATGATAGCTAATATCATGGTGAGGGTTAGAGAGAAGTCAAAGAGCATATATTCACAGTCTTTTTTGAAAACAAACGACAGACACATTTTTTCAAAACACAACATTTTTTATTCAAACAAACAATTAACCAAGAAGATTTTAATGACATTCTTGACCCTTTCCTGGAATGGCAGTGGCCAGAAATTACTCACTACATCCGTTACTCTCGCTCTAGGAGAAGTGTTTGACTGACATGGTCATGAATACTTTACAAGAAAACATTCGTGGCTTGCCTGTGGAGTTGAGAGAACGCATTTACCGAGAGTTGGCCAAAATTCATGTGAAACGCAAAGAACAATTGCATCCGTTACGTCACCGATGTTTAAACCACTGGTACCTGAATGCTATAAAAGGATTGATTCTGATGAAAGCGTTCCAATGGTCAGACATTGTTCGACTGCTCCTGTGCGAGAAGGATTGGTTTGTTACTGATTCTTTTTACTACAAGGTAGACATAATGCAACGAATTCCAGAAGAAGAGTTAGAGTTACCAAAATCTTTTACACAATGTAAACTTAGTTCAAAAGGACACTTCTGAACGGTGTGTGATGTGCAAGTTAGTGACTAAGCAATTTAGATTCGCCACTGAAGTACGATCATCTCTGTGCAGAAAGTACACTTATTGCCTCCGACAAAAAGGGGTATAAAAAAGGACTGCCATGCCACGACCTTTTTCAATCGTGATACAACAGATTCCGTGAAAGGAAATCAATGACAATATTCAAACGGTGGAGGATTACCATCGCATTTTACGAGAACTGTGTCCATTGAATTGGGGTCGACGTGTGGTGTGTGTCTTAGTGACTTGTTTTCTGGGATTTCGTTTACCGGCCGATTCCTTGTGGACTCTTTACGAACAGTACATACCACTCAAAAAAGCATGAAAGTGGTCCCTTTAAATGTACACACAAAAATCATTCTGTTAAAAGCTTTGCGCTTTCATCTCGATACTTCTCGACCTCTACAGGAAAGAAAGATTCGTCATCTTTTAGGTACTGAAGATATGTACGATGATGTGTGTAGCTTGTGACTTACACCCTCACTGGAAAGATGTACGTAACTGGAAAAGTTGGGGTTTCGAGGCTTGGACAAAAGAAGTGGCACACTATACCCAAGATTTGTCATCCTAAAACATTAAAACGTTCAGTGAAAAAAGTAACTTTTAAACCTGTGTTAGTGACAGTGCCAGAAGAAGACCCACTCCGTTCAGGACAGGACAGGACCGTCATCGACATCCCCAAAAGACCATTCCGGAAAGACACTTGTGTGACTGTGCCAAGGAGTGTAGAGACTCTAAGAATATTACACATTGTCCCTACGATACCACATCTTCATCACCAAAGATGTTGTACAGAGACTTGTTTATATTCCACTTTGATCGTTTTGATGTGTCTTTTATTCATGTACTTAACCATTTGGCTTTTATGTATTTTTGTCTTTCGTGTTGTTCACTTTTAAAGAAGGCAATAAAGGTGTCCTGAAAAAAGTATAAAAACTTGTCTTGTCTGTCTTCGTGTCAAAAGTGACATTCCCTACGGTACTATGGCTACCTCTACTGTGTCTGCTCCCTCTTCTTCCACTTTCAAAGTCATCGACGAACACTTAGATCGTGCTAGTTGGGAGGCCTTGTATCTTCGCCATCCCTTTAACAAGCTCATTGCCGGACCTAGCGATTCAGGCAAAACCGAATTTGTCAAACGTTTGATCGAACATAAACATCATTTGATCGATCGTCCACCTCAACGAATCGTGTGGTGTTACAATGAGTGGCAATCGGCGTACAGCCTTCTGCGAGAAAGTCAAGGCAATTCCATCGTCTTTGTGGAAGGCATTCCTGGCGAAGACGACGGGATCGTGTCTGACCCTAGTCAAACCCATCTGGTCATCTTCGACGGCATGTTAGGAGAAGAGGAAGAAGAAATTAAACTCTGGTTTACGCGCAAAGGGCATCATCGTAATGCCAGTGTCATTTACATCACTCAAAATTTCTTGCAACAAAGTAAAGCCCATCGTACCATCAGTCTCAATGCTCATTACGTGGTCTTGTTTAAAAGCCCTAGAGACAAATCTCAAGTGCATGTGTTAGCCAAACAGTTAGGTACGCCTTGGCTGACTCATGCGTACGACGATGCCACTCAAACCCCACACGCTTATTTACTCGTGGATTTAAAACCCACTACCTCCGATTACTTGCGATTTCGTAGCCATCTGTTTCACCACTGGTGCCAAGAAGGATGGCCTGTCGTGTACACGTCCCCTTCGTCGACTTAACAACAACAACAACCAAAAAAGTCTATAAAAACCTCTGTCACTTTGGGTCTCTCTCACACAGCGTCAACATGACGTCCCTTCAGTCTCATCTTCTCCTCAAATTGATTCGTGCCTTGTACGGAATCAGTCGCGAAAAAAAAAATCCACAAATACGTGCTCGTGTCTTAGAAGCTAGACTCAAAGAAGTCTTACGATGGTTTACGATAACAGCACGTCAATTGCTGCAAGGCATCATTCACATTCCACATCAAACCAAACGTTTTTTTTGAGAGAAACAAAGTAGCCTTGACGCAACTAGCCGATCCTCGCATCGACACTCAAACCAAAAAGCAAATCATTTTGAAACCTGGCGGTAGCGGTTCTCTAGGAGGTGTCATCATTCGTTCCCTCTTAAAATGGGATCCCAATGCTCCCAAAGTCCTACCCAAGAAAAAAAAACACTCCTCCCCAACGTACCCAGAAGAAAACGAAAAAGAGTAACAGTGTCAAGACCTGGTCACAGCCTCAGAAAAAGAAAAAGAAAAGTCCCAAGAAAACAGCTTCTACTCGCAAGAGAGGTACAGCCGCCAGTACGCAACCTCACATTCGCAAACCACGACCTACCGCAACGGTGACTGCGTCTCCAGTAGCCTCAGGTTCTTCCACTTCTCCGTTGCTGGTGATGCCTGCCAAACCCGATCTGACACGCGTCTTTCCTACTTTGATGAAACATTGGAAACCCGCGGCTCCAAGAACTTCTCCGCCAGTGGTGACACCCTCCTCCTCCTCTTTAGCGGCAGTGGCCGCTGCTCACAAAGTACCTGCCCCCAAAATCAAAATCCAAGAAAGATCAGGTGTGTTAAAGAGTTTATTGGATTTGTCCAAGCAAGAACTAGCCCGACTGAGTCCGTTATGAACCCCTCCACGACATGTGATGCCTGCCTTGAAAATGATACGACGAGCCGACAATCAGTGGCGTCGCATTCCAGTATAAAAAAGACCTGAGGCAAACGATAGGTTCTCCTGTCCAAAAACGAAAACGAAAACGAAAAAGACAGTCACGTCATCCGAAAAAAATGCTTAGCCAAACATCGACGTCACCCCCAGAAAAGACACACTCGTCCAAAGCCACCAAAAAGGAGGATTTTTTTGACAAGGAGTACGTAAATGAGATCGTCAAAAAGACTGGTTACAAACCCTACGACTATCTAGTCCATAAATACGGCCTCAAAACAAAATAAGACAAAAGGACGCATGTTGAGCCATTAACTTCAGTTATTTTGTGCTCCTGAACACCCAAAGATGTCCCCTCAAAGAAGTGCACACCGTCACATTCGTCGTTCTTCTGTCCAAAAAGGAAAAGGAAAAAAAAAAGGACAGTCATGTCATCCGAAAAAACGCTTAGTCAAACATCGACGTCTGCCCCAGAAAAGACACACTCATCCAAAGAGAAGCCACCAAAGGGGAGGATTTTTCTTATTAATGGATAAGTTAGTAGATAATTTCGCCAAAATGTTAGAGGACAAAACTCCAAAAGAAAAAATAAGATAAAAGGACGCATGTCGAGCCATGGACTTGAGTGTATTTTGTGCCCCAAAGATGTCCCCTCAAGATGTTCCTGTCAAGAAAGGAAAAGGAAAAAGAAAAGGACAGTCACGTCATCCGAAAAAACGCTTAGCCAAACATTGACTTCTGTCCCAGAAATGACACACTCGTCCAAAAAAAAAAAAAAGGAGAAACCACCAAAGAGGAGGATTCTTTGGCAATTTTGGAAAACATATTGTCACCTTTATGACGAAGCGATAGTCCAAAAAAGGATAAAAGGCCGTGTGACAAGTCATCAACGTTAGTGTATTTTTTGGTGTGTGCCCCGCAACCAACCAACCAACCAGCAAACACAGATGTCACCCTCAAAAAGACATCTTTCTTCTACCCCCAAAGGAAAGAAAAGGAAAGGACTGCCACCTCGATTAATCAAACATTGGGACATGTTGTCCGTCCTGTCCAAAGCTTCTCCACCCATGCGAAAAAAACTCATTCAAACCGCCTCCAAAGACGTCAACGATACCGTGAGCGAATGCTGTCTGAATGTCTTGAAAGGAACGATACCTTTGACTAAACACCAGAAAAAAATGCTTTGCCAAACATCGACACGTTCTTCGCCAAATGGTCCAAAAGAAAATACCCATTCGTCAAAAAACAAGATGTTGGTTCAACGCGGCGGATTTTTATCCCTGATGGGACTTCTTACCAATTTAATACCGAAACCTATGTTGGGTATGTTGGGAAAAATTTTACCCGCCATAGCTCCAATGTAATAGGGTCAAGAAGATAAAACCTCTGGAGTCAAAAGATCCCAGACGTAACCCTTGAAATCTGATGGAAGAAATGACTTTAGTGCCTTACAAACGATCGATGGAATACCATCGTTGGCAAGAACAACGGACCCCACATTTACCTCCCAATCCTCATTTGACCGAGATGTCTCAGTTACAACACGAATTGCAATTATTGATGGATCGCAGCGATTTGTCAGAAACGGAAAAATCGCAACGGTACGGTCAATTGTTCCAATGACTGCAACTCTTTCACCAGAAAGCTTTAGACGAAACAGCTCTACCAACTCTGAAAGATTTTAAGACCCTCATGAAAAATTCACCACCACCACCACCACCCCCAACGGTCAAGATAGACGTAGCCCCACGGATGCCTGAGGATGAAGAGGCAAGAGAAGTCTTTCAAACACCGTCAGCAGCTCTCATCCCTAGTAAGACTGCAGCGATCTTGTTGACCCCTTCCCCTACACCCCAACGAGAAGAACTTAAAGCAAGGGTTAAAAAGACGATGTCCACTCTTCCTTCGACAGAAGTCAAAAAGAAAGAAAAGAAACCAGAAGTGAAAAAAGAAAAGAAGACCAAAGCCATCCCAATATTGCCACCACCACCACTACATTTGGCTTCTACTCCCGTGGCACATCGGACACGTAAAGCCGTTTCTAAACCACACCCTGGTCCTATTCAGAGTACCATCAGCGACGAGTGGATCACTTATTTAAAAAATGGAGAAGATGTTAGCCAGCATTTGCTACGATCCATCCCATCCTGCAGGTTACGGAGGAGTTCAGAAATTGTAACGTGCTGCCAAAACTCGACTGAAAAGTGTCCGTTTACCTCAGGTGCAACGCTGGTTACAAGAACAAACCACGTACACCTTACACAAACCCATTGGACGAAAATTTTACAGAAGTCGCACCAGAGTGGAGAGTATCGATCATCAATGGCAAGCCGATTGACCCGATGTCTCTCATTTGGCCACCTACAATCGTGGCTGCAAATATTTGTTTTGTGTCATCGACGTCTTTTCCAAATTTGCTTGGGTCGTGCCATTGACTTCCAAATCGAGCAGTGAGTTAGTGCGAGCCCTCAAACTGGTGTTGAAACAAAGCGGGCGTCACCCTCTTCGATGGAAACAGACAAAAGCACCGAATGTCTGAACCAAGCTTTCCAAAAAGAATTGAAGAACGTGACATTCACTTTTTCATCACCGAGAATCCCGAAACCAAAGCCAGCATCGTGGAACGTTTTCAACGCACCTTGAAAGAACGCATGTGGAAATATTTTAAGCATCAACACACTCTCAAATACATCGACGTCTTGCCATACCTAGTCCAATCGTACAACCAATCTTACCATCGGAGCATCGGACGTGCCCCCAAGAAGTGACTCCAGACAACGAAGTGACCGTCTTCGAGCGCCTGTTTGGTACGTCCCCAACAGTGACTGTCCACAAGAAAGGTGGAGTGTTGGCAGAAAGAGACTGGGTGCGCATTGGCAAAACCAAACGCACTTTCGACAAAGGTTACTTACCCAACTGGACCATCGAAGTTTCGTGCCACTGAACGTGTGCGTGGCCGTTATCCTCTCGTCTATAAATTGGAAGACATGAACGGGGAAGTGTTAAAAGGAACATTTTACTTGCCCGAGTTACAACGTGTGACCAAGAAAGAAGACGACGTGTACGAGATCGAAAGCATTCTCAATCGAAGAACCCGAAAAGTGGGAAAACGACGTGTCAAAGAAGTCAAAGTACGTTAGAAAGGATATCCTCCCAGTTTTGACTCTTGGATCGACGCTTCGCAAATCATCGA
This sequence comes from Megalonaias nervosa, assembly GCA_016617855.1. Lineage (NCBI taxonomy): Eukaryota > Metazoa > Mollusca > Bivalvia > Unionida > Unionidae > Megalonaias > Megalonaias nervosa. Next base: position 54,608 of record JAECUM010093245.1, read on the forward strand.
CTATCAAAATAAGTGACCATCATGCCCTTCAACACATCCTCAGCTACTTCAATGACCACTCCTTCCCCCAGTTCTTCTCTGCAAGATCTACAAAAGCAACCCTTGTGGGTGTAGTGTGGAGAACGTGTGCCTAAAACGCAAATCGCCTTTTTCTTTCAGATCTTTGTGGTTTATTGTGTCATCGGTGCTGCCATTGCCAATTTGAGTTTGCAACAAGAAGACAAACAATTGTCGACCATTTTACCCAGTAGTTGCATCAGTTACCTTCTACCCAATCCGTCCCTAAAATATTCCTCTAACGGGAACGACAACGGGAGTCTTGCGTCCAACGTTAGTTCCCTTCCAACTGTCACCATAACAATCCTCTTTTAGACACTCCTCTGACTTCAAGCGACCCTTCGGACACTAGAACTCTGGAATTATGAACAACCAATTTTACTTAACGTTACCCAGTGACAGTTCTATGGTGGTGTTTCCCAATAACACCTTATGCTGTTACACGGCCAAATTACCTCAGGCCATCCAATTGGATCATGAAGCCCGTTGGGAAGTGGCTTTGGTGGAAATGATTCACCCTACACAAATCAAAAACATCGCCGAAAATCAAAACACTTTTACGGTAGAAGTTCATGACGAGCAAGTGCAACAATGCTTGGATGAACGCGCCAGTGTAGGTGATTCTATGAAATCACAAGACCCCAAAACTAAACGGACCACTTATCGGTTGAAAATACTCTAAGGCTATTATTTTAGTGGTCATAATTTGGTGAACGCCGTTGCTGACAGGTTCAATACCGTGTTTGGCAAAGTCTCGGAGAAAACCAGAAAAAGTGTCACGATCGAATACTACAAAATAACTCGTCGCCTACTAATCAAATTTTCTGAGGACAAAGTATTGGCCATAACATTTTGTCCTGAATTGTATGACATTTTATGTGCAGACCCCAAGTTGATCAAGATTAGAAACGAAATACCAGCTGTTACCAGTAACTCCGATTTTGCGAAATATTTTAGATTCCCTATAGAAATTAACCAAGGACTGAATATGATCTTTGTGTACTCCGATGTGGCGGAGCACAACGTGGTGGGACACACCTCCGTACCGTTACTGCGTGTCATTCCTTTCAAAATGGATTCTGCCACGAACGCTGACGAGGAAGGTGGAAACACCTTTCACGTTCACAGCGAATTTCTATATCCTCACTATTTGCCCGTCAGTAAGTCGTATTTCGACACTGTCATCATTACTATAAAAGGAGATCTGGGACAACATATTCCATTCACCAAAGGGAAAGTCACAGTAAAACTCCATTTTCGAAAACGATTACTCTAACCCCTTGTCAGTCATGTATCCTGTGTACCAAGGAGTCGCTCAACAGCGAGGACATGGTTTAGGAGATATGCTGAAATCGGCCTTTCGTTCGGTGGCTCCCGTTTTGAAACCGATGGTGACACGGGGATTGCACGCCTTGAAAGATGCCGCGTTGACGCAAGGTAAACAATTTCTCCAAAATGTCATCATTGACAAACAAAACCCCAAAGAAGCTTTCTTGAGAGCAGGCAAAAATGTCTTGCTTCAAACGGGCAAAGACATTTTGGGCCGACTAGAAACTCCTATAAATGCCCTGGACGCTGCCGAGTCAGGCATTCCTGCTTCCCTGATGCCACAGCAAGGACAAGGCAGAAAAAGACAACGAAAACACCCCTTCAGAGGACTTCACACCCCCAGAGCTAGAAAGACTAAGAAAAGAAAAACCGTCCGAGAGTTAGACGTTTTTGATTATTAAAAGATCACAGAGAGAAAGAAAGAAAATGATGCACCGAGAGTCTTGCGCCTGTTCCAAGTCGGAACTGGATCTGTTTGCCATGCAACCCACCATGACGACGATGCAAGAATCCCAATGGATCGAATTTCATCCCGTCTCCTCTTTTACGGATTCAGCTCCCATCGAGTTTGAAATCAAAGGACAACCCGAAGATTACATCGATCTGAATAGCAGTTACTTGTACCTGAAACTGAAAGTGATCAAAACGGACAACACCAATCCGGGAACCGATGCCAGAGTAGCTCCCGTCAACAATTTCATGCATTCCTTGTTCAGCGAAGTGGATTTGTACTTGAATAACAAACTGGTCAGCAGTAGCATGGATACTTACCTGGAAAATCTCTTGACGTACGGAAAAGAGGCCAAGAACACTCATCTGGATGCTTGCGTGGTATGGAAACCTGACATAGCAGGCGAGGACACGTTTAACGACACATTCCTGACAGCCGATGACAATCATCAAAATGTGGGCTTTAACGACCGTCGATTGAAAATCCTACACGGCCGTAGTTTAGAACTGATGGATCGTTTGCATTTGGACATGTGGTTGCAAGACAAGTATTTGCTCAACGGAGTGGATATTCGCCTGAGACTAAATCGCAGCAGTGTCGCTTTCTATTTGATACCTCATGCCAACGAGTACAAAACCATCATCTAAGAAGCCAGACTTTACGTGCGCCGCGTAGAAGTGTTACCTAAAGCGGGAAACGACATCAGTCACACATTGAACAAAACGACCGCCAAGTATCCGATACGACACATAGAAGTGAAAACTTTCACCATTGCTGCTGGACTCCAATCCAAGACAGAAGATCATCTGTTCCAAGGACAGTTACCCAAACGTTTAATCGTTGGCATCGTCAGTAATGCAGCCCTCAACGGAGCCCACGATCAAAATCCTTTCCAGTTAGCACTACAGAGTGTCCAAGATCGAAGTCAGTCGCGATGGCAAGACCTTGTGTACCAGACTCTTCGAACCTAACTTTGCCCAGAAGAATTACTTGAGATCGTAGTTGTCCCTGTACGAAGCTACCGGACAACTAGGAACCAACACCAGTCACGGTATTTCGTACGAAGATTATGTAGGAGGTTACACTTTGTGGGCCTTTGATTTCACTCCAGACCAAGGCAGCGACGAGGGACATTTCACTCTACAAACTCCTGTCAACTGCGTGTGGAGCTTCAGTTTGCAGAAGCTCTCATCGAGACGGTCAACGTCATCCTGTATGCCGAATTCGATAATACCATAGAAATCAACAGTTTGAGAGAAGTCATTCAAGACTATTAGAAACTATGGAAGACAATTATCCCTCTTTGAACGGTAGAGAATCTTTGGAAATGGAATGGGAGAATACCGTGAAGGCAGAACCCGAAGACAAAGACGAAGAGGTCATAGTGGTCACGTCCAGATGGCCAGAACAAGAGAAACATTTAGTGTCCTGCTTTGCCAAACAACCGATGGATAAAATGACAAAATTAACCAAGAAAGATTGCTATGGATGTCAAAACGATTATCCCAGTCAAATTCAACACGATAAATGTCTGATGATGAGCCAAGCAGAAAAACTGGACGAGTATCTGGACGATGCTTGGAGTCTCATCTCGGAAGAAGCAGTGCTGCATGAGTGGTATAAAGACTTGCGTGACCATTCTTGCCTCGATTGTCTACTCTGGAGATCTATCACATCGAAGCTCTCTTAGCCCAAAGTACGGAGACGAAGCAAAGAAACGGTTACTTGACAGAATTTTGAAACAAAAAGTCAGAATTGAATTGATGACTTATCGTTACCTGTGAAAAAAAAAACAATAAAATAAAAAATGGATACCTGGGAACTTTATTACCTTTTGAACAACAGTTCTTACACTGCTTCTTGGAATCCTGTCGTGTGCGCTAAAGATGAACTACCTCACCGCAAACCTCAAGACTATCAAGTTTATGTCATCAACACGGACGACAGTCATCTCCGAGGAACCCACTGGGTAGCCGTCTACTTCCCTAAAGAGGATTGTGTGAAGTATTTTGATTCGTATGGATTACCCCCTTTGGAAGACGACATCATCGACTTTATGAGATGAAATGCCCAGACGACACGATACAATAATGTGAAATTGCAAGGCACAGATTCCATAGTTTGTGGACAGTATTGTGTATTTTCTTCATCAACGCAGTCTTGGATATCCTTTAAAACATTTAGTGACTTATTTTGATAGTAACTCTTCTAGAAACGATGAGAAAGTAGATAGATAGTTTTGTGACCATTATGGCTATCTTTTGTCTTTAACTAGGAAACGTAGTGTACATCAATGGCCTCATGACTTCCATCAGTGGAAATCTCACATGATTTCACAACGTTGTCAACCTTGTGAAAAATTTTGTTTGATGTTATTGTTCATTGTTAGTGGTTAATTGTTTGTTGCATAAAAAAGTTGTGTTTTGAAAAAATGTGTCTGTCGTTTGTTTTCAAAAAAAGACTGTGAATATATTTTCTTTGACTTCTCTCTATCCCTCACCATGATATTAGCTATCATAACGTTTCGATCCAACAAAAACCCTAGTAGGGATGTTTTCTATCGCGTCTGCGTTTGAACCATATAAAGCTGGTCAGTCTCCAGTCTGGCCATCCATGGTTGACTTGTCTACCTATGAACATGCCTTCCAGACTAGCCAAGCTGAACGAAGCTTACGTGACTTTACATCGAGTCAGGCTAAACCTGATACCGAAGCCTGAAGAGATAGAGAATGTCAGGATGTTAACAATAGCCCAAGACCTGGTAGAAGAGGTCTTCAGAGAGGAAATCAAGAAAGAACAAGAAAAATGGACAGAGAAGTACAGACTTCAGAAGCAGAGAGAACAGCGGCAGCAGCAGCAACAGCAGCAACAGGAACCAGACAGAGGTTCTGTTGACTGCCATGTTGACACCAAAGAGTTCTCCTTCTCTTTCCGCAGAAGCAGGCCGTATCGTGTAGGAAAGCCTGCCGCCAGACGGGGACGCAATCTTAGTAAAAAGATTGTCATCATTCCCCGTCAACAAAAACAGCCCTTTTCAGGGCTACCCCCAATACTCTCGAAAAGACATACTAATTCAATTGCCAAAAAAAATTTCTGTGTTTATGTTTTAAAAATTAGAAGTGTGTCTATAAGCACTTTGTTTCTTTTGTCAGTAAAAATCCACACTTCGTTTCTCTGTCTTGTCCGATAGTATATGTCTGTGTTTGTAAGTAAAAAAGTCAACGTTAAGTGTTTATTTTAGGTCAGCGCGTTCCATGATTTTTTTTTGGTTATGATATGGGCATTGTAAGTTTTGGTGCCGGGGGATGTTTTCCTTCACGTTCGTGCTCCACGGATATAAAGCGGAGCGCTCCTCAGTCTGGCTACCCATCGTTGACGAATAAACATTGAAGATAAGTAACAGAATTGCAAAGTTACTGGAGCTTCAGATGCACCTGGAGTATGCCAGGCGACTGCTAGACGAACTGGCCATGGAGACCATAGTGGAGGACGCAAGAATAGAAGAGGAAGAGAAGTAGAGGAAGAAAGAAGAGGAGAAGGAAATGAAGAGAGGGATCCTACCTCACCTCATAATGAGACCTGTGTGTGAGGTGAAACCTGAGGTGAGGACACCTCCATAACCAGTACAGCCACCTCAACCACAGCCACAACCACAACAACAACAACCTGTACAGTATGCAAAGGAAGCAAGGAGGCCACAGCATCCACGAATGTGGCATAGAAGAACACAGAGGGAACAAGTCTTCACTATTCCACAAACGGAGAAGTGGAATAGTGAACCCGTTCAACCTCCCTCTGCGCTCCCAAGAACACAACTTGATCTGGGCCAATGATTGGCGTAGGAGATGTGTCTGTGGTGCCAGACCTGGTACGTGCCAGCATTAACCAGGTGCATCTGAAGTTCGAAAAACAGCCCTTCTCAGGGCTAACCAGATCTCTAGAAAAGAGAGACTATTCAAGTTGCCAATTTGTGTGAAAGTAGAGTATAGTGACTATAATCACTCACTCCTTTACTGATGTATGTGTGTGTGTGTGTGTGTGTGTGTGTGTGTGTGTGTGTGTGTGTTTTATGCGTTCGCGTACGTTTGTGTGGGTAGTAGATATGGTATATTTTTTCTCTTCCAGTTTGTGTGGATAGTATAGTATGTATGTGTGTGTGTGTGTGTGTGTGTGTGTGTGTGTGTGTGCGCGTGTGTTTTATTCATTCAAGTTCGTTTGAGTGGATAGTAAATATGGTGTGTTTTATGCATTTCGCGCTCGTTTGTGTGGATAGTAGGTATCGTGTGTTTTTCTTCTCTTCCCGTTTGTGTGGATAGTATAGTGTTTTATACGTTCGCGTTCGTTTGTGTGGATAGTAGATATGGTGTGTTTTTCTTCTCTTCCCGTCAGTGTCGATAGTATAGAGTGTATGTGTTTTTCTTCTCTTCCTGTTTGTGTGGATAGTAAATATGGTGTGTTTTATGCATTCGCGTACGTTTGCGTGGATAGTAGGTATGGTGTGTTTTTTCTTCTCTTCCCGTTTGTATGGATAGTATAGTGGGTGTGTTTTATACGTTAACGTTCGTTTGCGTGGATAGTAGGTATGGTGTGTTTTTTCTTCTCTTCCCGTTTGTGTGGATAGTATAGTGTGTGTGTGATTTTTTCTTCTCTTCCCGTCTGTGTGGACAGCAGAGTGTGTGTTTTTCTTCTCTTCCCGTCTGTGTGGATAGTAGATAATATGTGAAGTGAGTGTAAGGGATGTTTTCCTTCACGTCCGTGCTCCACGGATATAAAGCGGAGCGCCCCTCAGTCTGGCTACCCGCGTTGGCTAGTCAACAGAACATGGATTTGTTCAACAAACTGAAACACAGTTGGTACTGGATCGCGGATGCAACCTATGTGATGGAAAGGCTTCGACAGGAATGGAGGTTTCCAGGTAGCCTAGACTTTGCGAACAGCCTGAAAGTAGTCAGGGATCAAGTGCAAGGTATGACAGAAGAGGAAGTAGAAAAGTTAAGAGGTTTCATCCAACCTAAATACGTAAGAGTGGACACCTTGAAGCAGGCCCTTGATGTTGTCATCAAAGTGAGGTGCTTTTTGGAAGAGATATTCAATTTGACATAATGGTCTTTTGTCCAGTGGGGCTTAGACCAGTTAAAGAAAGCGTAAGACATGATGAGAAAGGTAATGGAAGAAGAAGTGAAGAAGATTAAAGAGACCTGGACAAAAGAAAGAAAGGACAAAGAAAACATAAAGAGAAAAGATGAGTTTGTGAGAATGAACAATAACTGCATAAAGGTACAGGAAAAATTTAGAGCTATGGGACATCCTGACTGGATGCCAGAGAAGGAAAAGAAGAAGAAGAAAGGAATTATAGAGAAAGTGAGAACGTGGTGGAAGAAGTGGAGACAATAGAAGAACCCTAAGGCCCTTTTCAGGGCCACTTTCATATGCCTCGAAAAGATATTTATTCTTTCTTGCCTAAAAATTGTTTAAGTTGTTGTATAATTTAGGTATGATAAATTGCAGCCGCGCGTATTCAGGTCAGCCCCTTGTCACATTGTTACCAATCTCCAGTACCGTGACGTCACCCCACCTGTTCCATTCCTATTGACCCTATACTCAATCTTGAGGCTACGGTACAACCCCCTACATTTAACACAGAAGTCTACGTGAGGCTATAGTGCCGGACCTGTGCCACTTGAGGCTATAAATCTTGAGGCTACGGTACAAACCCCCAAATTTAACATTACTGTCTAAGTGAGGCTACGGCGCCCCATATTACTACTCCAATATAACCAGTGAGGAAAACCGGGGAAAGTCGTTTTCTTTAAAAATCTAGTCTAGTGTGTGTATGTGCGTGTGCGTGTGTGTTTGTGTGTGTGTGTGTGTGTGTGTGTGTGTGATTTGGATTTTTAACGTAGCATGATGTCCCACCCAGTCACACTATCCTGACATCAGGCCGACCAGTCCTAACACTAACCTCTTAATGCTGAGTGCCAAGCGAGGCAGCTGTTAGTACCATTTTTATAAGTCTTTGGTATGACTCGGCCGGGGGACGAATCCACGGCCTCCCGCATCCGAGGTGGACGCTCTAACCTCTAGGCCACCGGTGCGGTCGATATATATCTAGAACTAAAGGTTTAAGACGTCATAACACTGAGCACTGCTGACACAATAAACAGTAAAAAAAAAATTAAAAGGCATTACGTTTTCCTGGAATATTAATTCACCTTCAGCTATCAGATAAGCATATTAGATATGTGTTCCAAGAGATTTACAACAATGGAGCAATATCTATATCATCGAAAAAGACGACATAAAATGACGTGGTTCATCTATTGCGTACTTGTCCAAGAAACTTTTTCATCGACGTACCGTAAGCAGCAATAGTGATTCACTGCAAAGCTAAATATAAACGAATGATCAGTCGTACTTGCAAGGGAAACAAAGGTAAAAATATATGTAGAAACTACAAATTTGACTTCGATGAAAAATAATCATTATTTAAGGATGAATTGTGGTCCATTTAGAACCCGATTTATTTTGGGACTCAAAACCTGCAGAAAATTCCGATTCTAAAACTGTTTACATAAAAATGTCTAAACACCCTTTCAGTAAATGTAAACATGACGTACTAAAAACTAAACAATAAAAACGTAAAATTGCATGAAATTCGAGATACGTTACGAAGATAAATCCTTCCGAACAAACACGAAGTACTACAAGATAAAAGATACAAGACGACACCATTAAAATTATGTAAAATAAAATATAACAATAAAAAAAAAAAAATAACAAAAAAATAACAAAAAAACTTTCCCTCTGGTGGCAAATCATCATAAGGAAAAACAATATATAATTGCTAGAAATCTGAGTATAGCTACCTTCTGTGACCATCTAAATTCAAGAGAAATAATTCAACTTTATCAAACTTATATTACGACTCTTTGATCTTAATATAGGTAATATAAGTAATATAAAAAGTGAGAAACAACAAGCTTTTTAAAATTCACAAAATAATTTGTTTCCCTAGCATACAAAGTGAAAATGTAAAAAAAGGAACTTATGGTATTGCGAATGAAATCCCAAATAATCGTAGATTTACAGACACAAGTATGACTACAGTTATGAATCAACTTTAGTGGAAATACAAATTAAATCCAACGCCGGAATTGTTGATGTGCCTGTGGAGGCCTGTGTAGTGGTGATGTGTCAACAGTCTTTTGCTGAATTACTATAATACATTTCTATTTTCAAGAATGTTATCTTTGAGCACTCGGTATATCCAGAGAAGAGTCACCTAATTAAATAATTTGAATAAATAAATTCCAGCCAAAAGAATACTAGACACAACAACAATACAACTGATTCTGCTTAGATTTTACAGCACGAATAAATAATTTATAAGGTTATGTAGTCTTCTACTTGAATTCAGGTCACAATTAGCATTTTCTAAATAAAAACTATTAGGTAATGGAAAATAACATTCTAGAAGGTTCCTAATACATACAGAATAAAATCTTAGTTATAATTAGAATATAAAATGTGGTACGCACAATGTCCTTGACTTAGGCCAAGATAATAATCCTAATAGATAACCCATACTCATAGGAAAGTATTTATGTACTAGTGTACAGAATTTAAAAAAATCAATGATTCGAGTCAAGTAGATAATGAACTTGATTTTGGACAAGGTCAAGTCCAACATACAATTATCCATTACCAACAGCATATAATGAAATATAAAAACTATTAACAAACAATGCAAATTAAATATACATAACGTTTGAATGCATGACATTTTTCGCATGCAACGGGACGAAGAAATAGTGAATCCAGATTCTTGAGATAGTATCTAGCCAAACCTACGTTATAGGAAAATTAGAGCTGATTTGTTGCCCATCACGCATTTCGTTGAGACAGAAGAATGTCTACAACTTGAAACCAATGTCCAACTTTTAATTTACAATTGAGAAAGGAATATCATTTTAACATAAGCATTTATGCGTTATCTCTTTCAAAATGGTCAATGGCGAATGTGCGTTCTAAATTATTCCCCTTTCATTACACACAGAGCCAACTGAAAGTGGTGATGGCGCTGTGTAAGTGCAAATTAAAGAAAATCACTCCATACATTTCAATTCCCAATGCTAATTACTGTAACCTTAGATTTAGAAAAAGGAGAAAAACTGGCGCATTACAGTTTTTTTTTTACTACCGCCTAGTGGAATAATGCACCATGAAATTGAGAAATGAGGAAAAAAGTTAGAAAATACAAATAAGTGCCAACAAATTGTGTTATGCAGTGATACATTTACAATCATCGCAAGATAAAATAATTTTTGCTTCTTTTGGATCATTTCTGACTGGATTTCATCGACTCCGAAGCGAAATACGAATTTTGTTGTTTTCAAATATCGACAGGGTTATGAATTATGTGCTAAAGATGAATCGAGGAAAACAGCAAACAAGAAAGACCACGTACATGCCGTAAGAAAATCTTCCAGATATAGAACGCTTCCATCTGGCCGTTTGTGCATCAACCATAGGCTATCCTCATTGCCTAACATTTTTAGTTACAGCTCCATGCAATTCACCATGCAAATTACAGCTCAAGTCCAAGATAAATACTTTGTATGAACGTGTCAGAATTTTACATAGTGAACTGATATATATTTTTTATTTAGTCTCTTTTATTTTCGCTTAACATTAACATAAGATTAAAAATTTCGTTGTCTTCATAAAGTGGAAATAGACTATAATACACCTATTTTTGCTACAGGTAATCAGGTCCTATTACATATTAAGTGACTGCATGGAAGTGATATCTCTCTCTCTCTCTCTCTCTCTCTCTCTCTCTCACACACACACACACACACACACACACACACACACACACACAAACACGAGTACGTAACCATTATTAGGGCGACATATGTCACAGAGCAGCATCAGAATGACAGAATGACGTCATGTTGTGTTGTATAACTGCAATACATATTTGTATATAAATTCATCAAAATAAATTATATTTCTTATTACCAATCAGCGATATTCATGTTTGAAACAACAAAACTCATTTTAAAACGAAAACACATTTGTCGCCTTTATACTGCGTCGCCATAATGCATACATACAATTGTGGCAGTCAAAACATCCTTATGGCGACCGAATCTTCACATATATTCAGTCTAATCCAGCATTAAGATATATATATATATATATATATATATATATATATATATATATATATATATATATATATATATATATATGCCGTGGCGTCACGGGAAGGGGGGGGCGGACCGCATAGGGTGACACCATCAGAGGGGTGACACCAAAATGACTGCCTATAAAATGTTTGAATTTTTGTGCAGGAAGGAAGTACATGGGAGTGACACCATGAGTTACCGCACATGACTGTCTAAAAAATGTTTGAATTTTTGTACAGGAAGGAGGTCCATGGGGGTGACACCATGAGTTACCGCACTGGGTGACACCAACCCTAGTTACGCCACTGATATATGGTGTATGAATCAAAGAAGTCAACATGCAACTGTGTTTACTTTCATTGTAAAAGTCAGACATTGATAACATCAAAAACTGTGTGCTCTTGGAACTTTGTATAGTATTGATGGCTGATATGATTTATTACGAGACTTAGAGGCTTCTGAAGTCTCTTATTTACTGAAAATATTGGTGTTCGTCCTCAACGTGGAAATTAAATATATTAATTCCTTAATTTCGTGGCAACACACACACACAACCTAAGTCTTTGAACAAGTCAAAACCGGGTATCTACACCTGTATAGTTTTAAAGTCAGTATCATGAAAATACCTATTTATCGATTTACTAATTTGCGTGACTTGTTCATGAAGCAATGTTATCTCTTACTGAAGATCTGTGTGCATCGCAAATCGTTTCTAGTATATAAAGTTGCTCGCACAATAAAAATGAAAGAAAAGAAAGAAGAAATGACTTGACTTTAAATGTTGTTTGTATATTTAATTGTGAATGCATATTGTCACAATAATTTATAATAGTATAAATTGCACCTCAAGAAACTTTATTTAGTGGAACAGTCGAATATTCCACATATTAATCTATAGGACTAGAAGAGAAACTAGTACAGCCTATATGACTCAGCTGTGATTTAGTTTCAGACAGAGCACTGAAATGAATTCTCTGGTTTGTACTTGTACTTACAACTGCCAATTTGGTGTTACAGGAGGAAAGTATCAAACGTAGTTAAATGATTTGTGTCGGAATAATATGATGAGACTGATCAACAAACTGTAACTCAATTTTGTAAACTTTTGAACTGGAAATATTAGAGATTACTCTAATACTACCTTGCTAACGGATGATTGCAGGTATTGCATACCTAAGTTCCTGGCTCCGTATTTTAAGGAAAACTCAAACTCAAAATCAGAAGCATAACATGCATTATAACTTTGATTAAAATGAAATTAGATTAATAGAATTTTCAGGATTGTATAAACTTCGATTCCTTTATTAGCCTGCTACATTTATATTTTCTGTGCGAATGTACGAAAAAAACCCAGCAACAAACCCAACCCCCCAAGAAAAAACAGCAGGACTTAAACGGTAAACATGTCATTATCGCGCATGATACAGTAAGAAACCTGCTATTCCAGTCTGTGATACATATTGCTATCAATTCGTTTAAGCATGATATAAAATTAAATCTTGCTAGCGTAGAGCGAATAATGAATACATTTCGCTTAAGTATTTTCATGTACCCATTATTCACCGGTTTCAAGCAATTATCACATTTAGGTCACTTCAATAAGGGGAATGGGACAGAGCAAAATTTAATTTATCTATTCATGGGTCCTAAATATACTATGATTACACGCCTCCTGAAGGAGTTAAATAATTATTATGGCTTAAAACTCAGAGCGCAGCTTCTGTCTTCTATCTACACGGCTCCCTATGACACTTAAAAAAAGTTAAACATACAGACTTTTGCAAATCGATGTGCAGACGTTGTAATGCAGTTTTAAAAAGGCATATATTTATGATTCTGATCGTCTTAAAATATACTTTGATTTTCCTGTTTTGTTTGGTATGGCAATAGGAGCCTTATAAACACTAACACCTATATGTTACTCGTGTTTATTTCTTGTCTTTTTTTAACAGGCAGAAACCTCGTTTTGTGCAACTCTATACCAGAAAAAGAATCAAAATAAATAATGTATTTTAAATTTAGTGACTAGTTTATGAAGAGACAACATTAATGTCAAATACATGGGAAAGAAGGAAAAACGTGTATATCTTCTTTGATATTTTCTTAACACACAGTTTCCATGGCAACACTAAAGTGACCACAAAACTTTGTCAGATACTAAATCAAGCCACCTCATACTTTTAACATCCATTATGCAAAGATATTTGGAAGGGGGTGGGGGGCAGAAAATGACCCTTATCCTATATAGTCCTTTCCATTTGTCGACAAGTTGTGATTTCCCTATGAAGCCTCATCCTGTTGGTAGCCTCAGCAATATGGCTCTTTTTTCTCACCCATGTGACAGAGAAACCCAGCTGTTTTGCCAACCACTTGTCTTATCTCAGTCTCGGTGAGGTCGTATCAGTCATGATATTCTCGTGCTTGAATCTACTTCTTGAAAGAAGAAACCCTTGTTGTCCCCTGCTATGCCTGGCGGAGTTGTTAAAAAAATCAAACAACAACACATATAAAACAAAAATGAATTCACCTATAGAGCAGTTTAAGGTCTCTCCAACTCTGATAACACACCATACAAGGTGATAAACTGTTCTTCTTGGATGTGATGCACAATTTTCCAAACTTTATCATTTGGGGTTCAAAATGAATCACTAGTATCTTTATTAACACTTTCTCAGCTCTGATAATCTGATATAGTTCAAAACTTTAAAATTAGTGTCATTGTCACTATCATCAACCATCATTTGCCAAAAGAAATGTAAATCTAAAGATGAACTACATTTAGAGCCAGCCAGTTTCGTGTTAAAGGTGGTCTGTATTTTAAACATGCATTGGTAAAACTTCCTCGATGCAAGGTTCAAACTACGATAGAATGGTTGTTCCAAGGCCCGATGTGCGAAATATATTTAATATAGCAAACATTCATATCAAGACAAAGAACCCAGATGTGCAAACAATTTCTTGCCTAAAAAAACATGTCCCAACATGTACTACTATACCTTTGCATGACTTATGTCGCGATTAAAAAGTTGAGGGTTAACAGTAAAATAAAAATTGTATACTGTACAGAGTACTGTTTTATATGCGCAAGTTTAAACTAATTTGAGGTAGTCTTCGTGAACCATTGTTCCCAAAGTGCGCAAATTCGTAAAAAAATTTTGCGCGATTCCCCCCCCCCCCCATTCGCATCGCTGATTAGTACACGTAGCATGTAAACAACTACTACCCAGTCTCGTACTACTGGCGACAATGAATATCATAGCGAACTGTGCCGTGACTGTGACAGGCGTTTGTTGCCAATGGAATAAAGATCAAACGAGGACTATTATATATATATATATATATATATATATATATATATATATATATATATATATATATATATATATATACACACACACACACACACACAACCGACCCGCAAACAGTGGTCACAGTTCGATTGTAAGAAACTTATACCGGGTCAAAGCGTGTATTGGGTCGAAAAATGACTGCGACCTAATGTTTCACGATCGATTTCTCATCTCTTCTTTTTTGTCGGAAATATTTTGTTTAGAAACTATCCCACTCGCTTGAAAAGCAATAAATGAGCTCTATTTCCAAATGTTCTAAAATATTGTTTTTATAGTTGTAGGGGCTATATCTGGACAGGGATTTTAAAAAGTACATTATGTTGAAGGCCTAGTTTCGCGTTTGTTTCGGTGAAAATAGGTTTATATCTTCGTCTAATCTTTTCATAAAGAAATACATCGATATTTGTTCTTAAATTATCGTGTATAATGTATAAATATGCATACATAAAAATATTTAAAAGATATAGGCTTCTCAAGAGTCCAAATATCGAACATATATCTTTTGCAGCTGCTTGTCACATCGAAACAAATTATTAGGGCTTCAGTTTTGTTTCCTGTTTACGGCGGTGTCGTGAATACAAGTACGAAAACTCGATTATAGAATAATATGCAAAACGGATGCTGGCTATTGAGATAACGAAACAAGATGTCGCCTTGCAACAAATTCTACGATAACTCGATTGTAGAATAATATGTAAAACGGATGATGGCTATTGAGATAACGAAACAAGATGTCGCCTTGCACCAAATTCCAAGAGCAATTCGTACATGTCAATGATCACATCAGTAAAATACACGATAGCAAGAGATTTTTATTGCATAAATAACATTTTATCATATATATATATATATATATATATATATATATATATATATATACATATATATAAACACCCACACCAACATTTGTCTTTCTTTCTGTGTGACCCGTCCCGTTAGCCAAACAAGAGATCGCGAGTTCAAAACTCGCGGCAAGCGACAAACCATTTTTTAATTTTTCTTTTCACTACATTTTTAATTTTTATCTTCAAACTTTATTTTATTTTTGCTCTTTTGTTTTTATGTTTAAACTGGCCTTTATGACTCCCGTCCTAGGACGGGCAATTACGCTTACAAAGATTTATAGCAATACTTACCATGAACCATGACCAGCATTCTCAGAAAAAATTTCCTTGATACTTTCTAAGGTCATAGATGTAAACGGATACACATTTTACGGAAAGAGATAAACGGGCAATTATAGAAGTTAAGAAGGAAATAAAACAAATATATTCTATGTGCTAAAGTTTAATAAAATGTATCAGATATTAACTCATAGATATATAAACAGTTTATATACGCTTCTGTTAGGTCTTTTTATGTTCTATTATTTTTTTTAATTATTTATTAAGTTTGTTTGATTTAAGTATTCTGTACAAAATCCAACTTTAAGAGAACACTGACTAGTGTTTCTCAAACTTATAACATTCACGCACATCTTTTGGGACACAGATCTTTATCGGCGTACCCCTTCCTCCCAGTGCCGTAGTGTTATTTTTTTTGTGCGAATTTTTAGTGACTGATTTTCTGTCACGTACCCCTTCAAACCCTTTAGGATACATTGCCTTAAAATATTTATTAACTTTAAAAAATAGGATACATTTTGGAAATTTCGCCTTAATGATTATTCGCTGACAGAGGGGAAAACACAACCTTCACACACGGTTAAATTTGTGCATAACAATATTTAATAAACACGTGCATATCTTCCATTAAAGTTTGTAAATACTAGTATTCGGTAATATATAATACCTGTACGAAACTCTGTGTAAATCAGTCAGCAAGGCAATGTACACAATGATAGCAAATATTAGGGTGACACAAATTTTGTAACCGTAATGCTGCTGTCAATATAATGACTACCCAGTGACAATGAACTATCACCGTAACGACGGTTGCGCTGTAACACACACACACACACACACACACACACACACACACACTTGGAAAATTAAATGTCGTTACAGGTCTAAATAATAAAAAAAATGCACGTTAACCTGACACATTAGCCCTACCATCCATTAGAAACAAATACTCCCACATAAGCAATTACTGAATGTATCTGTTGCTAATCAACACTAAATTTGCAAACTTCATTCAGGTGTCAAAATGATATTTTGTTGTTGTTATGTTGATATGTGCAATGATAAAGGCTTATGGTAAACAGAAAAGTTAGGACTGATTCCAGTTCACACTGATTTGACTGTATGGTAAACTAAGCCAGGGGCAACTAAATGTGTATGCATTGACATTTCTCAATTTGGCGCTCAGGTTAGGACCACCAAACTGACCTGGATCTTCAGTCGTCGACGAAGCTTTTTTGTGTACAGGATGGGAGTGGAAAGACTGCAAGGTACCAGAAAATATCGTTTCAAAGCATTTGTCAAGGCACATATTACGAGTATGCATTACAACATGTATAATCAAATACTTTCATTGTATGAATCTAAATGCGGAAACAAAAATCATATGTACCCTGTCGCAGTCCCAAACCCGGGTGGGAAAGACGGAGGGTTGTACGTGGGTCTGGCACTCCACCACATAAAAAATGTCACGCTCCAGAAACTATCGTAGCAGAAAATTCATTAGATCAACGGAAACGATCCAGTGAAAAGCGTATGAAATAGACCAGTCAAACCAGAGAGGTAGCTGACTTGCCGACAAATTTTCTCTCCACCAAGACTGTGATAAGGATTAGGACATAAAATGTGAGTGCACTACGAGACAGGGAAAACAACAGTTGTCACATAGACGGACAGCCAAAGGTTGTAGATCCTAGTACTGAGTGAGGATCGATGGACAACATCAGGACAAATCACGATCACATCAGGACATCTCTACTCAGAATCGCCCAACGAGGACAAGGACCACAGGAATTGAGTGGAACTCATGTTGAGCAAGAAAGCAAAAACAAACGTGATGGATTGGGAATCAGTCAGCGAGAAGATTTTGACAGCACGCTTCCAGTTAAAATACCAACAAAAAAATAACCATTGTGCAGAGCTACATTACAACGAACCTTGCAGACCGGGAAGATATGAAGGATTTTTTTTTAATGAGTAAGTGTGGAGCGTGTTGGATAGAGTACCAATGAGGGATGTAATACTTGTGATGGGAGTTATAAATGCAAATGTCGGCAGCGACAACATAGGTCGGAGACTCACTGTGGGGAAAGAGCGTTAAGAGAGATGAATGACAACGGAGAACTCTTCGCCGACTTCTGTGGACTGAACGACTGTAGGATTGGCTGGACAGTTTTTCCCGTCGTAGGATACACAAGGTTGCACTGAATTCCCCAGATTCAGCAACAGACGATTATATGGACCACAGTGTTATCTACCGCAGATGGAAGAGGACTCTGATGGATGTGAGAGCCTGTAGAGGAGCAGATGTTGACTCATATCATGCGTTAGAAATAGCAAAACTGAAGACCAGAATCAACAACATAAAGAGGACTGAACTGCAGAAACACGTAAGATATGACACCTTCAGGCTCACAACTACTGACAAACAACAGAAGTTCACCATTCATCTCTCCAACACAGCCCATGCTCTTGCTGACCTTGATGATGACCTCACAGAAAATAAGTGGGAACGAAGTAGAAGCACATTCACGTCAGACTGTGAGGTAATGCTGAGGTTCAGAATACGGGAGCTCAAGATCTGACTGTCAGAAGATACAATAAATGATACTGAAGACAAACGGGATATCAAGAAAGCTGCAAAAGTAAATGTCATGAAGACCCTCTACAACATCACATGGCAGCTATTAGGGAGAAAACCAACTCAAACAAACCTGTGCTCGGAAAGAATGTGAATATCCTAAGCAAACTGGCAGACAGTTCGACAAGTGGAAACAGCATTTTAGCAGCTTGTTCAGTGGCACATCTGTGGAAAACCCACCCATCACAAAACAGGGAGAGGATCTGGACATCAACATAGTATCCATTACCAAAGAGGTCATACGGGCAATCAGGAAAATTAAGAGTGGTAAAGCCATTGGTTCAGATAACATCCCGCAAGAAGCCTTTAAAATATCTGCCACATTCAAAGCGGACACCTTGATTGACCTTCTGCAGGAAACATGAGACAAAGGAAATGTGCGGCAAGAGTGGAGGAAGAGTACACTGTAAACATTCCTAAGAACGAAGACCTTAGCGGATGCCAGAACTGGAGTGGTATTCAGTTCCTACCCCTAATGAGCAAGATTCTTAAAATGCTGATTTTGGAGAGGGCCTGGTCTGCAGTAGATTCCAGTGTAAGAGAAAAACAAGCACGATTCCGAGCTGGGAGATCGTTTGTGTCCAGACCAGAAGGCAACAGTACGTATCTATCACACACTCCCGCACACACAAGTAAGGGCTGAGAACCCAGAAACCACAGCCCGAATTAAGCGCTCGAAGATCAAAGCCGACAAGACAAAATATCTGCGAGTCAATAGAAACCAGGACGCAACTATTCTTTTAGTGTGACAAACCACTGAGAATGTCGGCGCGTTAACATACCTTGGAAGCATTGTGAACAGGTCAAGAGGAACAGGTGAGAACGGTACGACCAGGACTGTCAAGGAACTCCATGCCTACGTTCTACTTATTTTATTATTGCTTGCGTGCAATGCTCTACGTATCTTATAATAGCTTGCATGCAATGTTCTACGTATCTTATTATGGCTTGCATGCAATGTTCTACGTATCTTATTATAGCTTGCATGCAATGTTCTACGTTACGTATCTTATTATACCTTGCATGCAATGTTCTACGTATCTTATTATAGCTTCAGTCAAGTATCAGTTTCCAGAAACAGTAGCTGTTCTTGTAATGTGCATTTTAATGCATAGCAGTGTCTGTTTTCTAGCACTAAATTCACGTAACTTTACATTCAAACCGGGATATGTGGGGAAGTTTGCCAATGTGTCTTGTGCAGTGAATGAAAAGTAAATGTTAGTTACCAATCAATGTACCTATGAAATAGTATAATCTACAATTGTGTCAAGACATATTCGATAAAAGATAACGAAACCAAGATGCACAGCGCAAAACATAAATTATAGTCCCATGATACATTTAATAATAAAGTGAAGCAACTAAATTTCAAGGTAACTAACAGTCATAGATGAAATGACTGAGTTTTACCAGAGACCTATTTCTTTTTTTCTTTTTTTGCTTTACATCTGAATAAGAATATGAAAACAGATCAGCTTCTAGCCTTTTAAAACTACTTTAGTCAAGAATGAGTTAACGTGAGATTTTAATTAATGAACTAAAAACATAAGCATGTTGGTTGATTGGACTAACCGGCACTTTAAACTCATCACACCATGCCGAGGAAATTTGATCTAAGTGCATGTATCTAAAAGAATGGTTAAAATTCAACTGAAGTGCGACACATTTATACAATTTGGCCGACCACAAACTAGATCAACGGTCTCGAGAAGAGGCACAAAGACATTATCCATTTTTCTTTTGACCTTGTGACTTGTATCATGAAACATCACTCTTGCCACGGCACTCACTGTCACGGACATATCGCAGTACGTCACACTGCAACGTTGAGAGTCACGTGATTTAGAGTCGCATCGGCAGCTTGTCAGATATTCAAGTCAAAGGTCGCTCATCTTTTCGACTACCACTGGATATCACTATATATAGCAAAAATATTTTTCAATCACATTTCATGCAATTTTCACTCATTCATACGTGGTAAGTGTCAATATAAGTACTCTTCTTTTATTTGATGTGCTTTACTAATGAGTAGGGCGCGTTATATATGTTGTAGCTATACGTCAATTGAAAGATAGGCTATCTGTAAAATAAACTGACTATATATATATATATATATATATATATATATATATATATATATATATATATATATTTATTCATAGATACGCATTTTGCGATATAAGTGGGTCAGAGTTATATATATATATATATATATATGTATATATATATATATATATATATATATATATATATATATATATTCATAGATACGCATTTTTGCGATATATGGGTCAGACAGTTTTATTTTAGTGTTGAATATTCGTATACTATCATTGCATAATTTGATGATTTCCATTGCTGAGACTAATATTCAAAGTAAAATACTTTTACTTTTGTTCGTATTTGCCACGATAAACAGTCATGCATAAAAGAACACGTTCCGTTTCTGAAATGTGAGTTGAAGCCAAGTTGACTACCCATTAACAGATGCATCTTCTATGCAAAAGCTAATGAAATGAGGTGGTGAGGAATGTGCCCACAATCGTAACAAGCAAATTTCTAACGTGTACGTGAACTAAGATACTCGTGGCAGCCGACAAGGAGTGGTCTGGGCAGGTATCGAACACGTGATCCTTGGATTAGGAGTGCTCTACCATTTGAAATACTGAATCTCCCCTTATTAGACAGAATCAACTGTTGTATCAGCTGAGAATTACTAATATAATTGTCAAGAGATGATGAAAAAATTTGGTCTTTTGGTAAGAAAAATTTATAGCATAGTGTAACGTGTGCCAACGTGATCTACTCAAATTAATATCGAATTCTCAATAAAATATTACAGTAAAATATTTACAGTTTGCCTGCACGGTACAATTTGCTGCGACTACAATTTTACTATTACCGGATGCCGTTTCGACTTCAGTGTGATAGTTCGACTGTTACTCATTTAGATGTCACAAAAAAGAGACGATCGATGTCAAATGAAAAACAGCTGTAGCCAGTAAAATAAACAAGTCATATTTGTTTATGAACAACACACTTGTTATTTATTGTTCTCCTTTACGTAATCATGTGCAGGTGTCAGTTATTACTATCATGACTAATGAGTCATTGGCATGCAGCTGTTGGCATGTATACGTATTCTTACAAATCTATTCAAGTATGAGTGTAAGTGGTTGAAAGAAGTAAAAGAACACGTATACTGAATGCAAAATAAATAAATAAATAAGAAACTTGTACAACAAATATTGCTGTTTTATTTGTTAGGAAACTGTAAATTCCAGACCTTGTCTACACGTTACCCGTAGCACATGAGGCGATAAGCGTCTTTGTCATATTTTTATGATTAGTCTCTGAGTCTGAAAGTCCAAATACGTTTGAAAAAATTTGACTTTAATGCTTTAATCACAGAAACGTTGCTATAGACACTGCGTCATCTCATGTGTGCTCATTCAGATATACCATGGTAAATTGCACATAAGCATGACTTTTTTCATTTATGTCAGCCATTTTCGTCGTCATGCACGTTATCGTTTACGATCCCAATGTATTACGCACGCTTTAAACAGAAGGTCATATTTTCACAGAAGATCAACGGGTGACTGAAAGATGTAACACAATGTTCATTTCAATGGTTGTTCTTCATATTTACCTGTGCTACGCATGTCTTTGAGAATCAAGTATGTATGTATGTATGTTTGTATGTATGTATTAGCGTGTAACAACACGTCAACACTATAACGGCAACATAGTGCTAACTGAAAGTAAACTTCTAAAAATTTAATCATATAGAATTCACTATATCTTTTGGAGGAAAAATCCTTCAAAATAAACGTAAATGTGAAGTTCTACAAGATAAAAGATAAACTATTGTTAATAAGGTTTAAAATATATATAAAATAAAGATAAAGGTAAGAAATAAACATTCTTAAAATATTGGGTCTAAATTTGGTTATATAAACCAGATTCCATAAAAAAGGGTTTTTCTTTGGTAGTATCCCAAAGTTCCCTAATTGCAATCACATTATAATTTCTTTCTCAGTGTGGAAGTCAGTATACTCCGCAAAACTTGTCAGTACACGCTGGCAAGGCATGGACTCTGGATGACAAAGAGAATCAAGGAATCGTCATCTACATTTAAAACTATGGAAATTTATAAACGTTAAATTTCTCTAAGCGTTATAGTGCCATGCTGTCAAAGTGGCTATGTTCCAATATATATATATATATATATATATATATATATATATATATAGAGAGAGAGAGAGAGAGAGAGAGAGAGAGAGAGAGATATGGGCAGTTAAATACTGATATGACTGCTAGCGTATTATGGCGTTATTCTGAAAAGCAATTTGTGGCACATGACTGAGGACTCTAAGCAACACAAGAATACGTACAAGAAAAATCAATAGGTCTTTATAGGGACTTTGATCATTATGACACCTGTTGTCGCTTCCAGAATTGATTCAGTTAAACTTGGCGCCTTCACACGGCCACTTTGAACAGTTCTAGAAATTGACCCGCTCTTTACACAACCAATAATCGATTTCTTGGAAATGGCAGACGCAACTGCTAAATGAGCCTCCCTCTGTGTGTGTGTGTGTGTGTGTGTGTGTGTGTGTGATTTAGATTTTTAACGTAGCTTTAATAATTTTTCAGTCATATCGCTACGATATCTACAATGTGTCAGTTTATAGAGACGTATAGCACTGGGGCATCATGCTGCAGACATATCGGCCTGGTGTCAGGATAATGTGACTAGGTGGGACATGATGCTACCTGTCTGCGGCATGATGCCCCAGTGTTAGACATCACTATAAATTGCCACACTGCAGACATGTTAGTGATACGACTCAGATTGTTAAAGCTACGTTAAATATCTAAACGCACACACACACAAACACATTTGGGGTCGGTGGTTGTTACTGGGATTGTCCCAGGTTCATCTATCTTGCGCTGAGAAATGACGTTAAACCCAAAACAACAGTAAGACCAGCTATGTGCTCACCTTGGTTTGTCAAGCTCTAGTCAGTCAAACTAATTACGTAGTCTCTACTAAGCAATAGTTGATTGACAGATGTCACCCTTTTCTGAGGTTACCCCTCATGATGTAACTGACATGATGCTACCTGTCAGTTACACTCACCTACACACAAAGAATACGCGATCAACTTTCAATATCGTAGAACCAATGAAGCTTACATGTTACGTTCTTCAGATGAATCTTTCTGTGCAGTACAATGCTAATACTTACCAAATTCTTTTTTGCCGCCCCTCCCAGTAAAGGTGAAGCCATTATTTATGACGCAAAGTCCCGCGAAATTTGGGGAAATTTCGCACGGACGGATATGAATTCAGAACATTTTATTACATGTTATTGCTACTCATCATTTAGAAACCGATTATTTAATTTTCATTTTGTAGGGTGGGGTGGTAGGTGTGGGGATGGGGGTAGACAGGTAGGCGCTGCTGGATTTTGTTTTGAATGAACAGATATTCGGTCCCCAAATAGCTTTTCAAAATATTCTTACTCTGATTTGTAAAAAATAAAGAACTTATTATATTCTTCATATTATTTATAAATAAAACCATCATTTTCAGGTTAAAGAAAAAGTATCCTGGTTCAACAGAAATTCCCAGCCAGACCCCCCCCCCAAAAAGCAAATTTAACGGAACCCAACTTAGGTAAACTGCATATCCCCATCACTGATAAGTGCGGTCAAACACCCCTTTTATTGTATCAATTTTCAGAGGTCAAAAACCTTCAGAGTCGACTATATGCGTTTTATCTGAAATCCAGACACCTGTGAGAGGCTTCTAATCAGAATTGGTACGCTAATGAGCATTCATTACGAGAGGAATGAAAAAATGTAGTCAAGATAAAATGTGGTCATAACACGTTAACTTTCAAAACGTAAGCTAGTGATTATAAATTTGCTAAAAGGTGGACAGCACTTTGTCACATCTGCAACAAAATGAAGTATTATAACAGTAAATGCCGAATCATCATGAATATTTATAGCCTTAAGGAGGTATTGTATTTCATAACTGTAAATATTTTTAACTTTTCAGTCTAATCAGATTTTGAAATAAAATATTACAGTGTAAATTAGTCTAACAGCACATAGTTATATCGTTAGTTGAAGACAATTACTTCTATGACACGTTCGCTCTTCCCTATGACCTTGGGTTCAAAGTCACGGTCTTAATGTATAATTTGAGTTAAGGTTTTGGTTTAAGTTTCTCGTTTCATTACATTTGCTAAACCCCTTGGCAGAATTTCTTCACACTGGGCTAATTTATTACGATTCTTAGACAATTTATTTCACGACATGCTCGCTCGCCCCTTTGACTTTGGGGTCAAGGTCACAATCATAGAGAATTAGGACTTTTGGGTTAAGGTTTCTTCATTTGTTTATATTTCCTAAACCCCCTTGATGGATTTTCTTCATGCTCTGAATGACTGTATGAAGCTAAGGAGTTCACTCGGCGACATGCCCGATCGATCCTTATTGGACTGTGGGGTCAAGGTCACACGTTTTACAGCAATATCCTGATCGTGCGTTCGACATGAACGCTCTGGCGTTCTTTTGAGCTACGTACTTAGAGAAGCCTGCTTGAGCATAACCATTTGTATGGAACTCAAATTAAAATTGATCGTTGTCTCTGCGCTGTTGTGAAAGATATCCAGCTGATATAAGTGAACACTAGATGCCAACAGCAGTCTATTGTAGAGATACTCGCTGAAATATTCAGTCTATTGTAGAGATACTCGCTGAGATATTTCCTTAAAAGTATCACCTCTTGTCATCACTACAAAACTGAATGGTAAAGAGCCACTCTTTAGAGTTGAGAGGTACTACTAAACATAAAAGTATGATACATAGTATTATCTGTGTACAACATGTCTGTCGTTAAGTTAAAATTTCATACAGGTTCTGGCATCGTCATTAATACAGCTATATTGCATAAAAGAAGAGAGCTGCAGTAGATAGGAATGCATAAAACAAGTTACACGTTCCTTCAGTTCGTGAAGCAAAAGCGGAATCAAACAAAGCAACAGATATGTAAGGCAGTCAACACAGGAAAAATATCTCTTCTATTATGGGAATGACTGCTCTCGGCTCCGTGTGATTAAAGGAATTCAAAACAGTACAGATGCAAAATTGCAAATGGTAAGCCGGGTACGTCATTAACATAAGCCGTAGCATATTCGCAGTCGATATATGTCGGCTTTCAGATATACTGCCAGCAAGAAATGAGGATTTCGATCCCTATTTTCTCTAACTTGAGAAATGAGAAGGACACCCATCCCTTTTTTCTCTGACCTGAGAAATGAGAAAGACGCCGATCCCTATTTTCTCTGATCCGAGAAATAAGAAGGACATCGAT
Source organism: Megalonaias nervosa (assembly GCA_016617855.1). Lineage (NCBI taxonomy): Eukaryota > Metazoa > Mollusca > Bivalvia > Unionida > Unionidae > Megalonaias > Megalonaias nervosa. The sequence continues at coordinate 80,143 of JAECUM010093245.1, forward strand.
CTCTTTTTTCTCTGACCTGAGAAATGAGCAGGGCACCCATCCCTATTTTCCCACACCAGATAAATGAGAAGGACATCAATCTCTATTTTCTCTGACCCGAGAAATGAGAAGGATATCGATCCCAATTTTCTCTGACCTGAGAAATGAAAAGGACACGGATCCCTATTTTCTCTGACCAGAGAAATGAGAGGGACACCAAACCATAATTTCTCAGACCAGAGAAATGAGAAGGACACCGATTCCTATTTTTCTCTGACCCGATCATTGAGAAGCCCTGACAAGTCTTACACATCAAGAAATATAGAGCATCTGTAAACCAAATTAAACGTCTGTCTTAAATCGATAATTGTATGGTTTGTTGGACACTCATAAAAGCTTCTATGGCAGAGGTTGGCGAATAAAACTACCCTCAAGAGAAGTAATGTTATAACTGGAAACCGGTTTCTCATTCAGATAATCTAAATCACCTGACAGAAATCGAATCTCTGTTGGCAATGCTGAGGAACTAACATTTTAAAAATGTATACTTTACTTGTACAGTAATGGCTGGTATTCGGTTGTTAGCTCATCTTTTGTGGATGAGCATTTGACTTGCTATATAACTCTAATATATTTTTTTCAAACTTGCAGACACCATGATTTGCGACTTATTTTTAGGGACTACGATCAATTTATTTATTAATTACATATTTTAATCGGGATCGCGCAAAAGGCAATTCCTATGAGTATTCACTCCCTAAGATCAGCTAGTTGTAGTTCGTACATTACACTATTTATTTTTAAGTAAAGTTTTAAGCGACTGCCTTTAAAACATTTCTTGGACATACAAAATAGGTTAAATGTCAAGATGAAAATAATTATGTTTGTATGGAAATGCAAAGTAAATAAATTTTAATTTGTCAATAATGTTGTCACCAATTGCAAGGCTGCATTTCAAGCTTGGCATATCGTCAGTGCACCGTCAAGGTTTCGCATGAACACAGCAGGGTCGGCAACACAATAAATTTTAGACCTTCAATTTTGTTTGCAGACTGATGCCTTTGGGCTCCCACGTAACTGCGCGTTGTCTATCGAAGTCCACGCTCGCTCTGGCAATTCTGGAGTTGGTTTCGTCATCGATATGGACTGCACGTGACAGTGTATTGCAGATGTAGGTTAACTCGCCCACAGCCCTGAGAATTTGGCCATTCACAATGAAGGCAGGCTGTACGTACGGTTTTCCTGGTGCAAGTTGGTGCATCACTTCTGCCTTCTTGATAATGATTGCAAGACCAAAATTGTCATTAACTGAAAAGAAAAGGTCAATGCTCTGTTGCATGCCAGACTTCGATTCGACGCTCAGGAAAATTATGTCATGATCTTCCCGCACGACTGTCAACGAAGGTCGTGTACTGTTTGGAATTCTGTTGTTGGAGATTCTCCTGGAGTTTATGAGCTGCAGACACACGTATATGGTCCCTCGTTCTTTCCTGAAGCCACACAAACTCTCAGGCAGGAGCCCTTGATCAATGAATAAAGGCGATTCAGCAGAATTCGGGCGAGAATTTTGCCGGATACTGACAGCAAGATGTCCAGATGGCTGTCACAGGATTATCTGTCGCTATTCCGCTTGCCAAACTGCAACAAGACATCTTGGATGCACCTGCGCTCAAAGTATTGTCATTTCTGTGACTACTTAATCGTAACGGAAGAGACAGGCAGATCGTCCGAGTGACGGAGGTCATGAAAAGAACACAAGCACAAGTCTCCAACATCAATACCTGGATTCAGCCTAACAGACGAGAACAAGGCAAAATAAAAAAGAGCCCAAAAATATCAATGTCCAAGCTGAAACAGGAGTAGGTGAAAGAAGCGTTTGCCGAGGAATTGTGAAGCCAACTAGAAACAATTCATGCGAACTCCTGGAAAGTCGAGGAAAACTAGGCGTTTTTAAGAGACTATGTTTAATGAGAACGATGCTGATACAGAAAGACTACTGAACGAGAAACAACGGCTATAAAACACTGTTACGAAGACATCGATTTCTCATGTAAGAAAAGAGCCTTCAAGAACATCAAGAAGACTGTCCAATGCAAATTCAGGGAGTTGCAAGACTACTGGCTGAGAAACACGAATGACGAGATTCTGTCTTAATGTTATGTATATCTATACAGTGTTTAATTATTGTCCATGATTGTAGATTGTAAGAGTCATTTGTAAGCTCAGTTCTACATAGCTTATTTTTGTCCATGATTGTATATTATATTTCAAGATAATGATCATTTCTAAGCAACATATTTACTTTGATTTTAGTTCAAAACATTGGTTTTTATATTGGAAATTATATGGTCTACCCGACAGATGTCATGTTGGTTGCTAAAATTTAAGTAAACAGACCTGACCATGTTTAAGAAATTCACGGACATTTCCATTGAAAATTACTCACATCTTCCACTGAAAATGACCCACATCCTGGTAATCCTATTGTTCATATTTTATATAATGTTGTTTACATCAAAATTATTCATTCCAATATTAACATCTGTCTAGTGGAATAAATTTTAGCTGTGTTTATTTATAATTTCAAAGGAATTATTTATTCAAATTATTCGTTAGAATTACAAAGAGCTTACTGACTTTCAGAACTAAAATATTTCTTTGGGAATGTTGTGAATTCATTCAAAGACATACTGGATAACCACATTGTGATACATCAAGACTGTTAGCACATTGGTACATTCAAGGCTATTGGTACATCAGCATATTCAAGATTGGAATTCATTTGGAACGCCACTGAAATTCATTCGGAAGACTCTTAACTTTTGTACTTATGATAGAAAGTTGAAGATTATTTGGGATTTAATTCACAATACTGTAAGTTCATCGTAAACATTCATTTTACAACTTAGAGAATTAAATTATTTGTCGATTTTACTACACTTACTGATTTTGCTTTTTTCTGTTACTTTGTTTAAGACCATGCAGTCCTAATACTAAGCAGACATGAATGACATGAAGAACTTCTGTGATGCGTTGAAAGCAATCTACGGGCCAGAGTCACCAGGAACATATTCAATAATGAGTACTGACGGCACCACACTGACCACGGTAGAAGAACAACAATATCCTCAATTATCAGTATCAATAAGGATGCAAAACTGATGAACTGCCCCAAGTAGAAATCAATATATAGCTTTCTGATCCTCCAACGCCGACTGAAACTGGGAAAGCATGTGACCTGCTGCCAAATGTCATAGATCCAGGAGGAGATGCTGTACCACCAGAGGTCTAGAAAGCTGGAGGCTCGCACAGGGCTCAAAGACTAAATAAACTCTTCCAGCCAATGTGGACTCAGGAACAATAACCCAAAAGCATAAGGACGCATCAATCACCCACTTCTACGATAAATTGGGGGATATTTTTAGGGAACAAGCAAGAAAATATGCAGAATGAACAGTCATTTATGTTGTCATTAAATGAGGTATCCTTACAATAAGGAGCTTTTGTTTGTAAGCACATTAGGAAGACATACTTTTTGTTCGAAAAACGTTCTGAAAGACAATATTTCTCTTAATATGACAAAATATCTCATCCTATGATGATGAAAGACTGAAAATTATAACTGATAATTTCTAACTTGAAAATAATCAAATATTACTTTTATAAAGTATAATAAATTAGCGTTGTACTAATTTGAATGAATATAAACACACGTGTGTGACCTCTGACCTCATACCCGTTTACAATCAACTACCCTTTTCTTTTTCCCCACTTATTACAAAAAAAGCTTTAAAAGAATCCTCTTTTTCATTCAATCCGCTGAATATTGTTTGTATAAAGATTTTATTGCTGTAAAGAAAGCTTCAAATTTCCAATACTACTAGCTCAAGGTCATGATTAATGACCTTTTAGTGAGAATGGGCATTTCTACTGCAATTTTCCAAGTTATATCAAAGCGAAATCAACATTTATGGGACCCTTTTATGCAGATGAAGATAATTCTCTGGAAGGGTTACATAGATTATACTTGGCAGAATTCCATAAATGATGGTTTGAAATCATGTCTTCACTCGTCGTTTTACAACAATTTTTGAAAATTTTCCTTTTTTTTTCTTTTAAAGAGTCTATTAGTTGATATCAACAGCATATTACCTAGATGTTCCTGTACTGAAATATCAACGAAATCAACAGACATACATAGCTATAGGTTATGCGGAATATATGTACATTAAATTTGGTATTGAATCAAGAGAGGATAACAGGCGACATTCTCTACAAGAGCTTCAGTCTACATAATACATGGAAATTCCTGTTATTTACTACTTTTCTGAAAGTATTGACTCATCATGAATAAATTCGATATTTAATGTTCAGTTTGTAGCATCGACTGTTTGCTTCCTTATGCTCCTTTCATTTTGAATTGCATGCTTAGCATCATTATAGGAAACGGGACTAATGTGAACCAAAAGCGGAGTAATTACACAAAATCATGGCACTTATTCAAGTCACGTTTCTTTACATCTGTTGAGTAATCATTCTGGTTATCGAAGAAGCACAGTTCACGGACGCTACCATGGCGCTAGCTTTTGCGCTTGCCATTTAAGAAAGCCCTCGACAGAAAGAAGACTTTACATCGTAAATCTACTAAAACCATCAATGCATTTGCATGGACAATCTTGGAACTAGACGATTAGTGGTAAAAGGAGTTCTGTTGGATTTGCTACATGAGATGAACTTTGAACCTATCAAAATAAAAATATTTATTTCATCGCCAATTTTGATTGACTCCTCCCCATAGTGTGTTATATTTAGGAATGTTTAACAAACATCCAATCGCAAGCTGCCTACGCTGGTCTGTATTGGGCAAGTGGGCGAACCCAATACTTCCCTTAGGTATCTATGCAGTCTTTGGTATGTTTGGTTGCAAGCATTTATCAGCAGATTTCAAAGTAAAACTATTTTTTTACAATAGTTAAATGTTTCTGATGAAATAAATTCGGAAAAGGCATTGCACAACTGGTTGCTAAGACAACTTCGAAATGAGTGAAATTTGTGTACAAGAACCCATAAAATTGTAAACAGCTTTGTCTCTAACACTTTTAGTTTTGGCAAGATATGATACACATGAATCTGTGATGTGGTGGCAATTACTTAATCTGTTAAATAAATCTTAACCGTCTTTGCATTTTTTGTAAATACGTGATAACTGAATGAAGCACGAAAAGGATATTAACAATAGAGCCGACGGAGATTACAGTTAGTCTTTAATTGTCTGCTTTACCATTATCTCTTCTGAAGGACTGTTCCATGTGGTGCCTACACACACAATTCTGAAATAATACAACTTTTGGCTTCCATTAAAGGTACATCCTCCGAATATGTGATCCTCGGAAACATGTCACTGTACAATAAGATCTGAAAATATGCCCGACATTTATGCAGACAAGTGAACTCGTATCAAAAGTTATTGACAAGTAGATTTGTATTTATATTTGAGTATTTAATTTGTTAAAATGTGTCTACATCTATGTACCAACTCAACAAAATCTGAGTCATTTTGTTCTTCATTCGATCAAATGTACTGAGGTGCATTCGAAAAGCCAGATTTTTCTATTTTATTGTGAACAATAAATATTTGCAATACAAGGAGACCAGGGCCTGCATGTCGACCCCACAACACTGCTGTCAAAGGTGTGACCTTTATTCCATGTCAGAAGGTTTAGTGAGCATTTTGTAGAATGGATTGTCTTAGCGTCAGAATGAGTCTGCCTAAGCATGAGCAAAATCCTTCAAGGGTTTGGAAATATAAGCAAACAAAAACCTTTGACCAAACCTTAACAGAAATTTTCCACAACTATGATCTTGACCCCCGAGGTTAAAGGACCAGCAAGTATGTCGCAGAATGAATTGTCTTAGCTTCGTAATGATTCATGCCAAGTATGACGAGAATCTTTCCAGATGTTCAGGAAATATATGTTAATTAAATACTTGGACTAAAACCTAACAAACTGCTGAAAACGATGTCGACGCTGGTAGAAAAGCGACTGATTGGTCTACATTCCCACTAATGCAGGCAAAATTGATAGTCAAATTCATTTGACAAATTCGAATCCAACGAATCGGAATGTCAGCATAAATATTTAGCCTCATTATCTTCGCTAAACCGATAATTAATTAAACGGACTAGAATCTCTTAGTAATCCTCAATAATTTAACAATGCGACTAAGAGTTAGTACAATTACAAAATTACCACTGTAATGCCTATCACAGTTAGAACAACGTATTGTCTTCCAGTGCAAGGCTCAAAAACAAATAGCTTCGCACCCAACCCAAGTTTATTTTTATTTATTTCTTTTACTAACACATCTTACCGTACGCATAGGCTCAGCTGTGTCAGTTTTATCGTGCACTGTCATGATAAGTATTTCTCCATGGTAACAAATGTTCAGATGCACCTTATAGCCCGTGCTATCGGACAGTCTTTTTGAAGCCCTTCAGATGATACGGCAGATTTCTTATTTAGTCTGACCAGTATGAATGCAGAAACCTGGGATTAAAACGGCGTGTGTAAGGGCCATATGTCCACCCAATATCTAGGTGGGGAATTAAACAATAAAAGACCAATAGAACAACCTAACTAAACAGGTTTATCGCAGTAGCATCTGATAGTAAAAACTCCACCTAACATTTTTCTTTTTTTACAAACAAAAGTTTCTTTTAATTCAACGCGAATTCTAGTATCCAGCACTAAGAGTCAATTAGAAATACAAAGGAAAAGATGGTACACGTGAGCAAGAACGGTAAGGCAGACTTACAGTCATAACATTTTAAATATTTAGAAACATAAAACATTAAAATGTAAGTATAAATTCAAAAGAGAGCGTGCTAATATTTTGAAGAAATTTACTTTATTTTTATTTATTTGTACTCTATGAAAAGTTCTCGAGGAATACAAACCATTGTATTCTTCTTAAGAAGGCAAAGATAAGAGTGTAGTGAACCATTTCCACGATCCTCGCAAGTATTTAAAAAATATTAAGCGCTAACATTACTGTAGTATTACGCACGGAAATACCCCCATATATACACCCACCCCTCCATGCTCAGCAGTCTGAGAGAGAGAGAGAGAGAGAGCAATCAACATTATGCAACAGAGAGGTTTAACCATGATTAGTATGAACAGTCATGGAAATAACGTAATTCCAAGGCAAGTATTGAAGATAAGGACTTGTCTTTCATACCCGTAAAAATATAAGAATAACAGCGACTCTTGGTCAAATAGAGGAGTACAAGAGGTGGGAATCACGGAAGGATAAATCTCTAAAGTTGTTGACATGCTTCTGACCTTGGGTGCATAACCGCCATTGTCATATGATAGTACTGTCATGTAACATGCTCATCTATCACCTACAAAGACGTGCCTTACAGCTGATTCTGACACAAACGGATTCCAATTCAATGACGACACGGGGAATCAACAGTAGTGAGGTAGCAACGTGTGCAGATGGGAAGATTAAATGGCCGTAGCGCTCAGTAAATATAACTTATTAAAGCAGACACTATACATTTTTATTTAAATCCTTGTACGTGTTACCACATGTCTCACACACAGGAGATCAAGAAATGGTCAATGAGTACCATATGCTACCCCTGAACATTTACCTTGGATTAGACGAGACAACCCTGATAAAATATCTATAAGAAAAATCTGGCGATTGTTCTTGCTCAAGTTACCAAACGCCAATCCCCTGCTTTTGTAACATTTATATGTACAATGAACAAAGAACTAGTCAGACCTGGCGTATTGGAATTGGTAGAATAATAATTATTTTCATCTGTGCTGACCAGTCTCTATTAGTATAACGTCAGAAAATCGATCAAACAAATCTGATTTAGGTTTGTATGTTTGGCTTAAGTTTTGTATGGTTATCAAATATTATGATGTATGCATGTATGTATGTTTGTGCTTGCATGTATAAATGGCTGTGTCTATAGTCTATTGATGATAGTGTTGTTGAAAAGAGACTTTGAAAAGCAGTTCAGACTTTAATTGTTCATAAATATTACTTATTGTGTATGTTCATGTGCTACTGTGATAATAAAGACAGTTTTGACATAAAACATGTGTTTGCTAACTATTAACGTCCCCCTGTCTTTTCCAACAACGTTACATTCCAGACAGATAAAGATGGGACTCCTCTACATAAAAAAAGATTACAATAGCTTTTTTCTTTTCTCATTGCAAGTATATAAAACTATGGCTGTTTGGTACAAATTTGTGTATTCTGATTTATAACCTATAAAAATTGTCAAGCTGGTTGGAAAAATAATGTTAACATTTGTTATTTTTATCATCCCACTGTTACATGTGATGCGTCTTTCCGACCGTTTATGTGATGATCAACGACTTGCCTTGTCAAAATACTTTCATTAAATTAAATAGTAACATATTCGCTGTGGAGTTATTTTATATTGTATTTAAATAAAGAAAACTGAAATACTTTCATTCATTTAACATTTGAAAATACTTACGAATGTATAAGCAGACCGTCCGTGAATTTCCGCATTCAGTTATGTGAGTAAACTTTTGGGTTCTATTTTTACCGAAAACCCCAAACAGTTGCACACGACATTTAGTTTGCACACGGCACACTTGCTATCCTGTTGTGAAAAACCATAATGGGACCGATAAGAGGTTGTTTATAAGGATGCTTGCTAAGGATGTGCGTAAGGATGTTATGTAATAATAATAATAATGAGGACTTTGTATAGAGCCTAATCTTTAGAAGCTCTAAGCGCTTTACAACATTTGACAACACTTAAAAAACATATATAATGATATGATTACAAAATTAAAAACAAACACCACGAAAGTAGAAACAGAAAAATATGCTGTAAATATTTAAGGCAAGGATACATTATTAGGTCTTTAAGTCTGTTCTTGCAGTTGAAATAGGTGAGTTTTAAGAGCGCTCTTGAATGAGATCACTGTGTCTTTGTGTCTAAGTGCAGTGGGCAATTCGTTCCACGTTGCTGGGCCCTGGTATGCAAAAGAGCGTTGTCCATATGATTTCATCTTCATAGTGGGAATAATGGGAATACGAGTGCCAGAAGAGCGTAAGTATCTTGCAGGTGTGTACACATGGGTGAGGTCAGACAGGTATGTTGGACTGTAGCCCGTCAGTGAAACGTAGCACAGAGAACAAATTTTGTGTTTAATTCTGGATCGAATGGATAGCCAGTGTAGGGTACATAGCAGGGGAGAGGCGTGCTCTGATCGTGGTACTCTAAGGATGATTCGAGCAGCTGTATTTTGAACTTTTTGAAGTTTCTGAAGTAGATATTGAGACGAACCAGACAGAACTGAGTTACAATAGTCCAGTTTTGAAAGCACTAAAGAACACACAAGTGTTTTAGTGGCATCAACTGAAAGATACCTGCGAATGGAGCTGATTCGTCTCAGCTCAAGATATGCAGCCTTGCATATGTTCATGACATGTTGGTGCAACGAGACAGTACTGTCGAGAGTGACACCGAGGTTTCGTACTGACTGTGTGAATTTAATGTTGGTGTTGCTGATATTTATTGTCTGAGGTAAAGGATGTAAATGAGAAAGTCTTTGTGTTGTAATCAAGATGGCTTCAGTTTTATCATCATTCATCTGCAGCTTGTTACATGTCATCCATGATTTCACATCGGAAATGCACCTCTCTATGCCTTGGATGGTAGCTTCAACTTCAGCTGGATGGCTAGATTTGTATATTTGGGTGTCATCAGCATACAATTGGTGAGACACTGGATGATGATCTATGACACTTGAGGGTGGCTGAGTGTATACAATGAAGAGAACAGGTCCAAGAACAGACCCCTGTGGAACACCACAGTATAGATCAACTGGGCTGGAGTGTTTTCCATTTGCGGACACAATTTGTGTCCTGTTGACCAAGTAGGACTTGAACCATAGTAAGGCCGTATCATGAATGCCAAATACATGCTGGAGACGGTGAAGTAATATATCATGGTCTATAGTGTCAAATGCTGCAGACAAGTCAAGGAGAGTGAGGACTGTAATCTTTCCGCCATCCAAAGCAGAGAGAAGGTCATTGACTACTTTCAGAAGAGTAGTTTCAGTACTGTGGCAAGGGCGATATTCAGACTGTACATTGCTAAAAAGACTGTTTGAATTCAGATGAGATACAAGTTGGGATAGAACAACTTTTTCTAAGATTTTTTACATGAATGGCAGATTAGAAACTGGGCGGTAGATCTTTAAATCATTATGGTCGAGTGTTGGTTTCTTCAGCAGAGGCTTTACAATGGCAGTTTTGTAAAATGATGGGAATTCCCCAGATGAGAGAGAGGTATTAATAACATCAGTTAGTGAAGGCAATATTGGATCCAAGCACTCTAGCAGCAGTGACGTCGGAATCGGATCCAGTTGACATGACTTTGGTGCACTCTTCATCACGATTGTACGTACTAAATCCATAGAGACAAGTTCAAATGCTGCTAACGGTTGCCGCTGAAATTCTGTATCGCAACTGTATGGTGACGACGAGTCAACTGAAATTGTGTTGTCAAGTTTATCTCTGATGGTTTGTACTTTGTCAAAGAAGAAATTTGCAAACAGGTCCGGAAGGTCGACTAGAGAGAAGGTAGCTGGAAGTGGTGTACATTTGTTCCTTGACATCAGCTTGTTAGTAATCTCAAATAGCTCTTTGCAGCTGGAACTTTCCATGATTTTAGTACTGTAGTGGGCTGATTTATGTGACCGTTACGTGAACCTGTAAGTCACGTGATATATGATAAAATTAGAGAAATCTTAAAACGGGTAGCAGATATACTTAACATAAATTGCAGGGGTCACGCTCTCAGGCGACGTGGGCGACTAAGTCGCCAGAAAAATTTAAAATTTCGCCATTCTTCTGTTAGAAAAGCGAAAACAACTTTTTCGCTCTGCTATTTTTTTAAACGTACAATGTCAGTAGTTTATAACTTTTGAGATGCTCCGTAGCTGTGGCCAGGAATTTCTAACAGTGTTGTGTTGCAGCCGAAGGCGAAATGTTTTTTATGTGGTGTTGATATCAATTACGTCAACAATCAAACTCGTGCAAGTTCACGTGCCTGTTTTAATAGCCAACTGACCATAAACCCTTTCCCAAGCAAAATATCACTGCTCGATTCCTAATTTTAGGACAAAGTGTACTATTTGATGATGAAAATGTACCAACTTCTGTTTCAAAATTTAAACATCAGTAAGTAAATAGTAACCTTTTTTTACAATACAATCGCTGAAGAGAACTATGTTAATTAATTTTTTTTAAAAAAAATGAAGATGTTAACTGCCATGTTTGTGTTATTTTCTTTGTAAAATCAGTTTGAAACAGTAAGTGAACTTGTAATGGCGGACATAGCCGTGTCTATGAAATATCACATCATTAGATTGTCTGTTTTAATAAATATTTGGGCCAAATGGTTAAGGAAGAGATATAATTCAATAAAAACAAAGTCTAAATATTATGCGATAACAGATTTAGCCTAAATATTTAATAATGTAGATCAGAAACATATGGAACAATGCTATGGCGTGGGATTCGAAAAACCGCTGTTAAGGTCAAGGTTATTTTCTGACGTCATTCTTTATTTTTAAATACGAAAAAGACAGCGAAACAGATACTGTTTAACCAATGCAATGTCGTTACTACCAAAATGTAGGCAAATAATAAAACCATAAATTTGCATTCCTATCAATGAATTGTAACTAAAAGTGAGTTGTTATAAAAATAAATCCCTTTTTCTTAAAATAGATGCACTCCCACGATGCAATACGTATTCTTGCTTGCGTCGATTCGGTTGGAAAGAAGGGTCAAGTTTAGTCATATATCGACCTCAATGCTTCTGTGTGTTGTATATTAGTAGTTACAGTAATGTTTTATCGGCAACAACAAAATTATTGCGAACAATATGGTATGAAGTCACTTGCGCATTTGCTCCTATGTACATGTTACAGGGGTTGTTTCAAAGTAGTTTAGAAATCTCTTTGCAATTTTATACAGAACTTTCAGAAAATGATATAAAAAATTAAGTGACTTTATATCAACAGCAGCATCAAATAAACAATAAGGAGCAAAAAGGTTCCTTTGACATCAAGTGCTTAGTTCATAAGTCATCCTAAGCAAGTTGGCATTCCACAGAGCATAAAAAAAGCCAAGAGGTGAATAAAGAATCAATATATATATATATATATATATATATATATATATATATATATATATATATTGCAAATGAAAATAATGCAACAAAATATAAATCTAGGACTATATCAATATTTTAAAGTACATGTGCTAATGCATTATAAACCCAATATACTAAATAATACATTGTAAATAAATATTTCTGTGTTAGATTACATCAGAATTACCACTGGCGGCCAAATTTGTCAAGAAAGTTGGCAAAGTAAGGGTCACTGAAGAAGCTGAATACAAAATATTAGTAAATGTTGTGGTTAGCTACTTCCAGCACCAAATCTGTCAATCGCTGGCTCCCAAATATTTTATGAATTTTACACAGCGAAGGAAAATTTTGTTTGTCCGTCCTTATTTACACGAGTTACATTTTCTACCACTTATAAAGTTTTAATACCAATTTAATGGAACATGAAACAATGATGCATCTTTTCTTGTTTTGAGTTAATTTCAAATGGTCACTAACAGCTTAAAAATATTAAGAAAATGTTTCACATCAGAATACTTGTAAATTCCTAATCTAATGTTTGAAGTTTCTTGATGGATTACGAGTACATGATAAATAGACATATTTTATATAAATCTTAACCATACAGATGCTGCTGCTGATGCTGCTTTTATTCATTAAGCAGTTGCAATTTATGCAAACTATTATCCAAATAATAAAAGAAATTATCAGTTAAATATCTACTTTGTCCGTCCTGTTATGTGAGTTACAACTTAATGACAGCAATGCTCTGACAAGCAATATTTGCAAATGAAAACTGACATTTATCTTCCAACTGTTATTTTTAAGAAGATGGGATACTAGACCATTGATCCATAACAAATATGAAGTGAAAATTAAGCATTTAAAATCTGGAGTATTTGTCCCACAAGATGGCTGAAGAACATATTCTTAACCATATACATGTACGTGAACGGATGAATAGTTTCAAAGCTCTTAGATATTCAGCGTATTTGTATATTTTAACAACTGAGCAAGAAGTGTGTTTTAAAAAAAAAGCTCCACTTCCTCCTTTTTGTAGGACGAAGCGGTCAAACGTGCATGAGAAACTAACGGAAATGCATAATGTGGCTGCGGTGTGACTGACGTACTGACGGATGGTGTATACGGACGGGGTATAAATAATAAAAGACAATAAAAAAGTAGCCATTTTTATTAGTACCTGTTTAATTAACATTAATATGCGATGATTTATTTCACTCTCGATTTCATTCATGAGTCAATTTGAGTTTGGAATTAAGCAAATATTCTTGAAAAGTTACAGAAATAAATAGGGGTAACTATGGATACAACCTGCTTAAAGCTGGCATGTACCAATGTATAAACAGCAAGCAAATTCGCTGATACAGCCTTTTTTATTTTAGAGACCGGTACGTGAAGTCGTAATTGTTATTTCGTTAATCATTATAGTATATTGTGTTACATGAATTTTAACTTAAATAATAAAATTAACATTAGATCCCTATACACTTTAGAATTAATGAACGACTATGTGCATACAGCCGGTGTCCACGAGAAGTTTTTGTGCGAGGAAAGTTTTAAATTAAGAGAGACTAAGACTGGCACAGTACGCTAAAACAAGATAAGTGGTTGGATGGAAAGCTGACAGGATGGAATGGATAGATAGATAGATGGACGGATTGTTAGATGGATGGAAGGATGAATGAGAGACATATCTAGATAGATGGGAAGATCGACTGATAGACTGACAGACAGATAAGTATTGGATAAACAAATAGATCGGTTGATCGATACAGGCCGACTCGAGAATAGACGGGATTCTTACATATTAATAAAATTCTACACATGTGTATTACCAAAGTTTTCCATTGTGTAAGTGATCGGTCTTTACAATATGTGTATGATACTGGTAAATATTCCATTATTTGGGGTCTTGACTGCACAAAGAAAGAAAACATTTCAAGGTGATGTTAATGATATTGAACTGTTCCATTTTATTCAATGTACTTTGAAAACTTATTGGACGAGGTGGATGAAAAATATATCACATACAGATGGCTTTCAATGTGGTGTTGTATCTGGATTCGTGGCTAAAGATCACAGTCAGGATAATTTCTCAGTTTCACGTATTTTCTATTATTTTTATTTATCATCTTATTACATACCGATTTAAACTAGCATGGCTGATACAGATACAGATGTTCACAACCGAGCTTCCGTATCACTCATTCAGTATCGCCTACCTAAAATTTCTGTATCCAATATCCATCCTAGAACTATTTTTACAACTTTAAATATTCAATAATAGCCCACTTATAAAATATCGCGTATGATTTATTGCTATACATTTTAAATTATTCAAAAATGTCACGTTTGTAAGTTTAAGAAATGCAGTCATGCTAGGTGAAAATGGCCCCTTTTGCCGCTGGGGATAAAGGGAGAGTACCGTTAAATAGCGCAGTAAAGCAGTTTATGTTCTTTTCACGGTAACTAGGCCGATAAATTTGAGTTAGTTGAGGTGGACAACAATGTTTGACAATGAGTTCCCAGATGAAGCTGGTGTGGAAGGTGACATCACACAATTGAGAGATCGAGAGAACTTTGCCGCTGACATTTAGCATTGAAATTTTTAAAACTCCAGACAAAGCAAGACTCAGGGAGCCATGTGAAGATTCAAGGCATGGTCAGAAATGCAACGGGTTCGGAGAAAATTTTGCTGCATAATTTTTTATTCCCAAGAGACATTCATCACTGTAAATCATGTAAAATACAAAAACTTAACAAAAATTCATTTTCAGCTTCAGGGTTTCAAAAATATGGTCTGTGAAATTATATGCAAGTTTAATTGGAGAGGCTTACAATTTGTCTGTAAAAAATTACAGAGGAATCGAATTAGTAAATCTGAGGATAAAACTGACAAATATTTGAACATATAGGTAGAGGTATCATAGACAGCAGCAGCTGTTTTGACTGTGATGCAAATTTAAAAGAAGTATATCTTACTGCAATGTTCGTTAGACTTTATGATCGCTGGGGCACCTGGACGGAAATGTATATTTACATCTTAACTTCTTCAGACTGTTCAAGTAGAAAATAAAATGAAGAAAACATAACAGTATTGCAATATTGTTTAGAATTTTCTTGATAAAATGTACCCACATGAATATTAAAATCTAGTCTGCATGTTAAAATGAGATCGACTCTTCAGTTTCTTAAAACTATATGCTTAAATTACCACTTTAGTTCGATAAGTCAATAATTTCTTGTATCAAATGAAAACATAAAACTAAAGAGTTTGAAAGTACTGTAAATTAATAAACTCTCTGTATAAAACTGAATTTTTAAATTTCAGTTAGTCTGTGAAATCTACCCTAAAATGTACTTGGAAGTACAGTGTCTATTCAGTAAGTAGAGTGGAAGAAAAGGTTGTTTTTGTTCTGGTCCAAAACCTATGTTCCATTTGTGAAGTGAGGAAAAATTTTCCACTTGACTTCAGATTAAATCCATTCAGATTAAATCCATCCACTTTTTAAAATTCAAAGCTAAAGATTTGATCCACATCTTCAATGCAGACAGACTGATGACACAACTGCAGAGTACATATCTAGACCTACAGTAGCTCAGGTTACATACATGATGGATCTTTCATAAAACGCCAAATGTCTAATTCATTTTTTTAATATACATTAACACAATTAAAAGAATGTGTGAATAAAAAGGGGATATGTAATAAATAAAAAACCACAGAAGTGCTTTGTTTCGAGTCGGGGGAAAGAAGCCTTTCGGTACAAAATAGAAACATATGCTCGGCTTAACGGCCTCGTCATTCATATGCGTGTCAAACTCGTTCTTCCCGTCCACTCGAAACAAAACAAATACTGTATGTAGTTTTGTCTATTTCTCTTAGTCCAGCTTTCATGCAACATTTTTGAACAAAACTGTAACTTTGTAATAGCTTCAAAATAACCTCGTTGCAGCAGTCTAATCAGCAACACCCCCGTCCGCATATATATAAAATGGTGCGATTCACGATACGTACTGAAAGACAAGTCGTCAGGATCGGTTTCGTATACAGTTGATTCAGTAATTAATAAACTATATTCAACATTATGCCTTGTTCTTACGGCTTTACATTCATATTCAACATTATGACTTGTTCTTACAGCTTTACGTTCATATTCAACATTATGACTTGTTCTTACGGCTTTACATTCATATTCAACAGTATGACTTGTTCTTACGGCTTTACATTCATATTCAACCTTTATTTTAAGCTTTAGAGTGTTATAATTGTCCATCATAATCTGCACAAACAAAATAGTATTATTACTTTGGCAAACCAATAATTCATGAAATAAAATATGTATTACATGTTTGGCACCATGCAACCTAATTATATGTCGCTATCAGTTGATATTTAAATTGTCTGAAGCTGTCGTTTCTTAACAGATCTGATGAATACTGGTATTTTTTAATACTTCAGTCACCTGCGTTCGTCAATATTGAACAATGAAGTTTAATGATTTTCGTTATCAGTATGTTTTGTATACGGAATTTGCAGCGGAAGTAGATTTCAGTCGGATCTCATTAGAGATATTGCTATAAATATGACCTGAATTAACGTTGTAGCTACTTAAATATGAGCTAGCATATAATACTGGGTATGAACAGGTTTAAGACGAATACAAATATACCTTGGAATCTCCACATTTAAAAAACTGTCTAAAGGTTCTCTCTCTCTCTCTCTCTCTCACATATGTATCTACTCTTTTCTCTGGTGTTTTTACGATTATTTAACTATTTAACTTTCTCAGTTGCTTCTACAAGGTAGTAAGGTAGAAGTGTTCTTAAAAGGAATACATGTCTTTCTAGTCCTTAAATTTAATCGACACAAACTTCAAATTCCATTTTACACACACACAGCATAATTGCGTTCCCGATAATTTTTGTAACTGGAAGAAAACAGATCTGAGATAATTTGTGTTGTAAAAAGAAAAATCCAAGAATTTGGTTAGAGTTCCTCGAGTACTTACAAACTTGTCTTTACTCCTCAAAGACCTAGACACCCTCTCTCTCTCTCTCTCTCTCTCTCTCTCTCTTTCTCAAACGTTAGACTTAAAATTATACAAACTTAACTGATTTCCAGGATTTAATTCTCAAGAAAATCTATAAGTGACTGCAACGAACAATCAAGAGTAACAGCAAAGAACTATTATGGATACCATTTATAACATGGACGCCAACAGCATGCAATGTCAATTACCGGTCAGATCTGACCTTGAGCATATTTTGCGTCTGAATTCTCGACCTATATATATCCTGCCCAACAACACGAAACCAGCCAGCGACAATCAAATACAAGCCGGCCAGCGACACACGGTTATATTGCAGAATCGACCTACCATAGCATATACACAGATACGTTAGCAGGTGAGAGTCCGACCATTGAATTTTTGGGAGAGTGTGGGAAGGGGGTGTGGGAGGGTCTGGAATAGTCTCTCGACCCAGAACATTGTTTTCTCTTTAAGTTCAAGAAATACATTTTTTCCAACTAATATAATGCATGCAATTAGTTCTTTTTCTCTAAAAATCAGATCAATTATTTTCAAGCGTATTGGGGAGGTCTGGGATTACTTTGAAAAACTTACTGATACCTAATACCAGTAACTTTTTCAAAGTAATCCCAGACCTCCCCAATTCCCCACCCCACCAAATTTTTTTTTACAAAAATGGCCAGTCCCTTATTTCTCTTACTCCTAAATTATGAAGAGATCCGAAGTACCACTCTCACGCTATTGAACTAAGATGGCAGGCAGTCAATATACACAACAAAATCGATAATGAATTATTTAGTTTCCTTCATGTTATTGGAAAATGGAATCCAAGAAAATTCAATGATCAAAATCAATGAGACATTCGTTTTGATTTTGGTGATTCAATTGAAATGTTGATTGTTTTGAAATAAACCTGATGGATCAAAGTGTTCGCAATACCGTAAACATGAACAATTTTGCGTAGGTTTATTTGATTTATTTGCTGCTAAGTTGGTCTAAATGATGTATTATACATTTATGTGTGTTTCTTATTTGTGCGAATTCAAGTATGGATTAATCAAAATTTTTCTTGCAAGCCTTAGCAGCTGTAATTTCTCCTTTACAAGTTTAACTTCAGGAATAAAAAGACGAATTCGGTAATAGTTTATTTATATTTCCGCACTCCCACCCCAAACCCCCAACCACTATGCAACATGATGCAGACATAAAGCATTTCAGTTAGAAAGAATTAAGACTGGTGTGACTAGAAGTAATATCTTGGTGCTGAAAAAAAAAACGAAAAGACCAAATGTCATTTTTGTAATTTATTTTACGTTTTTAACAAACCTGCCAAGTTGCCAAAAACCTTACTAATAAAAATATCTTGATCAAAGTGTAAAGAATGTAAGGTAAGAAAGACCGTAAGGAGTCTTTATTTTGTAATTACTCTCTAAAATCTAAAGCAGATGTTAGTTTTTCTTTGGGTTTTTTTATTCAGTTTATCGCGCATAAGATGATGACTGTAAATGTTTCTAATAGGAACAGGTATAAGTATATCAACTGAGCAAAATAGCGACTTCAAAAATATCCTGCATTTTAGCATAGGCTGAGCAACTGTGAAACTTCTACCTTTCATTTACACATTTTACATCACTTAAATTGATATACATTAAATATTAGTGTATGGATATAGAAGTGTTAATATCGATTTTTAACAAAAATTCTATTCAGAAATCACGAAATACAACAACGATTAAACCGAAAGTGGTTTGTAAGCATTTAAGCCCATATATCTGTTATTTACTAATATCGATTTCCAACACACGCATATGCACGCCACCGCTAACGCATTCATATAGAAATCTGAACAAGATAATTAAATCAGCTTTGTAGCGTCACATTCAGTCACTGATTTTATTTATATTAGAGAAAGATGTTTCCCTAGACTTGATAAAATCACTTGATCAAATCCGTATGTACTACTTTCGGGAAAATGAACTTGGGTTGAGAGAGATGTTATCAAAGCACAAGTCACGCACCTCCTGACAAACCACTTTATTATCAGAAATGGAAATCTCGTATCCACGTGCCGCTACATGACGGTTAATCTTATGCAATTTTAGATAACTGAAAGTATTTTTCAGTTTGTGTAATATGTTCCTAAATAGGTGGTTCCATATTGAGTACGTTCCTGAACTTACTGAACAAAGGACAATCAATGCATGCAAATGCGGCTGTTGTAGTATTTCCGATGTGTTTTACCAAAGACCGAACGTGTTCGGATTGATCCTATATAAGACTATCGAAATATGCATTTGCAACAAGCTAAATCAGCAAACAAATTACAGATATTGATATTGAGAAAAGGATCTGGGTGCTCTTTTCGTTTAAGTATTTTTTTAATTTTTCTTAACACTGAAGCGATTCATTTCAACTGTTATTTGCCTTCCTCTGGAACTTAATAACGTCAAGTAAAACAAGCCAATACGTCTGCTTAGATTTAACATGTCTGGAACTTACGTGCATGCTACGGTAAACTTTACTGCGTTCAATATCACCTGAGACACACCTAATTGCTTGACGTGTGTAAATAAATACACAAATAAAACATACATCAGACGGTCACTGTGTTCAAGTCACCTTATACCTGTGAACGTACATAACACATAATACAAGGAATTATTCCTTTCTATAATTACTAAACACACATCCCAAAAAGATCCAGATTTTTCCCGTGTTAATAAATTATGGAGGATCCATTCTACGAAACTAACCCATGCTGTCATAAAGTCTCGTGAATACTGTATATGATGACAGAATTGGCTGATTACTCGGGTTGAGAAATATCTACAACCCATAATCAACAATCAATCACTAAAATCTATCAAAGTTATAAACGGAGACGTCAATACAATTAATATATACCCTAGGTGTATTATAATACAAATAGTACATACCCTGGGTTTATTACAATACAAACAGTACATACCCTAGGTTTATTACAATATAAATAGTACATACCCTAGGTTTATTACAATATATTTAACCATTTACCGGAAAAAGAAGTAAAGGAAATTTCAGCCAATAATCCCGAACGCCGTTTTAAAGCATATAACTAGTTACACAGGCACGTACCTGGCCATTTTAAAGCGAGGCGCGACTCTATTATCCAGGAGGCCGCTTAGAACCCCAGTCCGGGTCCAGGGAGGAAGCCCCGCTGAGGAGACTTGGTTCGAAGCTCTTGAATTTTTCAACATTTCAAAGTGATTAAGGCAGCAAACGGGGTTCGCACCCAATTTACTCCTGCCTCCCCATCCTCACCCTCGATTACCCGTATGATAAACCCCCTGCAGGCTCGGGATGTACAATAGGCCCGATGATCCCTCCGGCTTGTCGTAATAAGCGATAAATGGAGGCAACTCTTTTGCCCTAGGATATGTTCAATGATTATGCTCCAAAGAGAAGGCATTAGACTTTTTGAAATAATGCAATATATAGTGCTGAAATCCTTATTTAAAGGGTTCTACCATATTGGGATTTTATCTTTGTTTCGTGTCTCTTTGTGATACATAAACTTTCTCGACAGGAATGTGATGATATTAACAACATGCATAGATACATCAATACATACATTTAAAATTAAATCGTCGATGGATGGCTGCGTCGACATATCATATTGGAACTTCAAATGCCCAGGTTTTCCCTTTTCCATCAGCTTTTGATTAGATAGAAATTACCATTTTGAAAGTGTAAATAGCTAAAATACTTACATGTTGTGCAACCCTTCGAAGCTTTCTACATTATAGCCTCTCTCTCTCTCTCTCTCTCAGTAGTTACCCCGACTTGAACTATAATATAAGGAAGCATCAGAAACTGATTTTTTACATTTTAATTTACTAAGAACTTTTACCCGTTATACTATACTTAAATCTGACGTGAGATTTTTCGTAGAGTGTCGTGTTTTTATTTCATATAGTACGAGACAGAAAAACTCTCCATGTCTACTTTTCATAAGAAATTAATAACGAAAAGTATAAATTGTGCTCCTTGTCATAAAGGGGGAGGGGAGAAAGTTATATGACATTGTGTATTACTTTTTGTTTAAAAAACTTAAGCAATAAGAACGACTTACCTTGGTTTGAAGGAAAAGTGATACCTGAAATAAAGGTTTCTTTCATCTACAGGAAAAGGATATGGCCATGTAATAACCTTCAGACACCACAACCGAAAAGGGTTCGTTTGTGACAAACAGAACATGGACGTACGGACGAACCCTGGGAATGGTAGGTCATCGTCGTCCTCCTCTCCCTCCACTCCTCCAATAGTTGTGGTATTGTTGGTTTGACTAAACTCCGATTCTTGACCTTTTGTTTCATCTTCTGTCTTTTCATCTTCCTTTTCCTGCGAATATCCATTTTCATCCAAATTACTGTTATCCTCAGCCATTGTTGAGGATTCTATAGGACAACATGTCGAATCCAGGATTTTGCCAGGTATTTGCTTTTCTTTATTCTCCAAAATGAAGAAAACCTTCTTCTGAGGTTTGACTCCAAATTTTTAATTAAGAAACACTCGGTGTTTTACAGATCATATATTTTTAATCCAACCGAAGGTCATACGAGACAGAACTCGTAACAGCTGACAATTAGCGCACAACATATGTCGAGAATTGAACACACCGTATTCTCTGTAAATTTTTCCTCGAGTTTTTCTGAGCTTTAGTTTTTCCTGCCTAGAACGCCATGATTAGCAACAAAATGCGACTCTACCTGAAAATTTGCAATGGGAAGAATAACAATGTAATCCAGCTACAAACATGTATGAATAGCCGAGACTGTTCGCCATCTGCAATCTATAGCCGGGGAAAATCGATAGTATCTGCGGCCTGCACTCATCCCCTCAGCAACCGATTGACTTGGAGAAACGAGGCTAGTCAGCTATGACTAACAAATAAGGGTTAATCCATACGACTAATATTTTCTTACTGTTGATACTATAATTCTTAAGGAGTAGATATTTTTTCTGAAAATTTTCTTATTAAAAAATCGATGTGTTTGGAGAGAGAACTGACATAAAACTGCATTTCCATCTGCTGTTTCAGATATCAGGGCGAATCGTCTGCCAATAATTAAAGTCACGTGGTCATGATAGTGTTTCCAGTGCGATGATCCAAAGCTATCATTTTCAAAGAATTGCTGCACGCGCTTCTAGTATGTTGAGCTTCCGTGTTGTGTGTGTAGCTAAGTGTAAACAGCTGGCGCACTAACCATATTGTACAGTTAAGAAGTTGGGGTGGCCTAGTACTTTATTCAACAGATGTTTATCACAGAGGTTTATTTAATATCATTCAAGGGATTATCACAAAAGAATCGCATAGGCATCTGATTCAAAAAGAAAACTTCCATTTTACAAGTCACAAGATAGATAAATTGGAAGATACTAATTAAGGAATTGCTTTGAACTAAACAATTGGATGATAATTATAATCATAAGAACTAAAAATACCCATGCTCATCCAAGTTGACACATTATATTGGTGGTGTTTTGGCGCCAGTCATTACTCTGCAACAGATAGTTTTATTTCGACACGTAAAAATAAATCCCGAGCAATTTTGCCTGCAACAGTAGACAGGAGTTAAGACAGAAATCGAGCAACTTTGAGCATATATGTGCAGGGCTGGATAATGTCAAGTTTTGGCGGGGGAGGGGTTTCTACAATTTCAAAAGGACCCAGACTTTCCTCGAAAGGGCACCAAAGCAAAAGTTTGTGTCCCTATTTCCTTAGAGTGTGCGAAATACCCAGTAAACGTGCCCAAGAATTAAATGGCCAAATTTCAAATGACAAGTGACTGTACGTGTGTGTGTGTGTGTGTGTGTGTGTGTGTGTGTACTTCTATTGGGAGGATAGCCTGGGGTAGTTCAGGACCCGCCCCTTTCCGGCCATGATTTGTGTACACACACACACACACACACACACACACTATATATATATATATATATATATATATATGGTGTGTGTGTGTGTGTGTGTGTGTGTGTGTGTGTGTCGAGGGTGCAAAACTTTTTCACTGATGGCGAAGTCTTGAAATGAAAATAGATTTTTTCACCGCGAGATGAAATATATTCGTTGCACATTCATATGGAGGGGGATTACCGCCATAATTCTAAACGTGCATTTTATATTCTTCATTGATGCATTATTGTACATGGTTGCTTGCAAGTGCTACTTGCATCAATGAAGAATAGAAAATTCGTGACTTGAATTTTTAATGTAGCACTTGCAAGCAGCAATGGCGTCACTAGAGTTGGTGTCGTCACCCAGTGCGGCAACTCATGGTGTCACCCCCATGGCCACCTTCCTTCATAAAATTCAAACATTTTATAGACAGTCATGTGCGGTAACTCATGGTGTCACCCCCATGGACCTCCTTTCTGCACAAAAAAAAATTTAAAACTTGTATAGACAGTCATTTTGGTGTCACCTCCTCTGATGGTGTCACCCGGTGCGGTCCGCACCCCCTGGTGACGCCACTGGCAAACAGCCATTTACAATAATGCATCAAGAAAGAATAGAAAACACATGCATAGAAGTATGGCGGTAATCCCCTTCCATACACTCATAACTGCCCTTACGGTAATGCCAGCATTTTACGGTGTATGTTCTAACATGTTTTGCGTACATTCGCACCGAAAATTTGCGTAGTAATGTAATTTCTTACCTATTTCAAGGTAAGAAAGCGCATGCATGGAAAAGAACAGAGAAAAAGGTAAGTTCGTTGATTAAAGATCACTTTCGTTGATGTGTAAGAGAGCTTGTTTCATTGTGTTGCTGGTCACGTCTGTCTGTTGAGGTATTTTTTATTGAAAACGAGGAAATCTTGTCGCCGGCAGACATGGACGAAAACGGAGCATAGCGGATTTTCACCCGTGGTTTGCTACGATGCTGAAACGAGGTATGTATAGAATACTATATTTTCGAACTTGATATGTCTGCTTTCTGAGAGTAAAAACGTGCAATTCGCTCAGTCTTTGTTTGGGGAGAAAGAGCACTAATAATTACAGAATTCAGCCTTGTGAGCGTGTATTTCATCAATATTTTTCTGATGAAAATCCTGTTATTTGTAATAAAATAGTGATATAATGTACAATGTGGAGTTTAGGAGATTATGTTATAGGATTTAGTGACTGGGAATGATATTTTGTTGCCTTGTGTAGTGAAATGCCTGCAAGTTTAGTAGCTCAGCATTTCACACATTAGGCTAAAGGATTATAATATTTGACCAGACAATGTTTCGGCAATTCTTCAATCGAAATAAGTGTATATTGTTGTGTAATACACACCCTGCAACATTTCTGTTCTTGTCTCAATGAAGCATGTTGAAAATTATAAACATTTTATAAACAAGGTCTTTCGTGTCAAAACGTCTGTGTGAGACGAGAATTCATATAAAAAATCTTACAATTCTAAAGATAATTTGATGCAATGATTTGCTCGGTGTACGTACGAACTAGTTCATGCTCACAACATAATGACTTTAAAGGTGAAACGTTATAATTCATTTCAGTGCCACTTTAGTTATTTATAGACCACAATTCTTTTACTGCCAACTCATTTTTAATGTGACATTCCAATTACAGTTGGTGTGGATGTGCAATGCATGGCAGGTGATCGGTCGGTTTAATCGTATCAATTCAACAACTACAGTTCACTTTGAAAATCATTATTATGTTACCTGCTGTCTATGATAATGGGGAAGAAAATTTAAAGGTTCTTTATATATATATATATATATATATATATATATATATATATATATATATATATATCTATATATATATATATATATATATAAGCTGCAAAACCTCTGTAAATAGCATGTCTAGTAATGCATGCCGTTGCGGTTTGCAGTTGATAATCGATTTCAAGGCAAGTGATCGTCCACCTAATGGTGTTTTTGGATTCTCAATTACCCTCAATCACACAGATAATCACACATCAATAGTAAATGACAAAATCGGTATTTTACTCAGGATGCAATATGAAAATACGAGGTAACAATATTGATATAGCATATCAATGTATCACCTATGGAGGGTCTGGGACATTAGTTATGGTAACTTGTTCTACAATCCACGTAAAAGTGATAATGGACCCATAAGCACAAAGAAACTGATTACGTAACTCGACGTTTTCATTTGCTTTATCCGTTTTAAAGTGATCACATGATATACACTGCACATTTATGTAACCATGGGTGTCTCCCTACACCCTAGGGACTGTCCTCTGGGTCATAACTTACAATCTGTACATTTCTCCACCCTTGCTGTATACATACACTTGCTTGGCATTACAAGGGGAATTAATATAGTGAGTATAGGGTATGGGTGAATGGGTCTTTCTTCACTCGTATGAGGTTCTGCCATTAGGTCATAAACTGAAAAATACGAGGTCCCCATCTTACAATATATATATATATATATATATATATATATATATATATATATATATATACACACACACACACACACACACACACACACACACACACACATATTCTTTGCACGAAAAAGACATGTAGTTTTATGGATCCAGCATAGCTCCTGGCTCTCTCCATGTCCGCTGAGACCTTGCACCGAGTCAAAACTTCGAAACTGTTTTAAGCCCCACCCTGAAAATACACCGTAAATTACTTGGGTGGCAGAGTATAGTTTCGTAAATTGTCCCCTGGGAAATTTCTTAACTTAAGGATATGGTGTGACTTTTTCAGCTATTATTGTTTACTAATTAAAGATATGGATATATTTGTGAACTATTTGTTTCGGGCTTGTGTTGTTCATGAAATTGATGTCAGGCATGTACACATTCCATAGTTACTCTGCAGTATGTTGATAGTGAAATACCAATAGTCGGCTAGGAAGAAGAGCTAGCATCCCATAGCAGTAAACACATGGGTTTGGGGCAAGTAGAATATCTCAAAAACGGCTTGGATGACAACATTTTCAGTTGCATCAGCCTGTTCAGTATACACTGTTTTGCAGAATTGTCATCTAGGAAAGGGGCTTGTGTTTACACTGTGAGCACCACATGGTGTCAAATATGACCTTCGGACATGAAAATTGCAAGTATAAATTTGGGGTTGGGGTGCATAAACTTCTTCTGCTATGAACTGCCATTGACTTCTCTGGTCAAGTGGATAATATTCTTATGATTTGTTTTAATATAGGTATCCAAAAATACGGACCTTTTTGACCTCACTTGAGTATTTGATTTTTATGATTTTGTATACTAGGTCGTTGATTGCGGCATTAAATTTGTACATACAAACTGGCCCCTGCCCCCTTGGCAGGAGAAAGGAAATTCGCTGATAGATACAAAAGGAAGGTATGAGGCGCCGTAGTGGACAAAAGCTGGTCCAATCAGAAAGTTGCAGCTGAAATTTCGATGTTGTATATCGAGAAATCCAATATCACCTGTTGTATCAAATTGCATGTCCTTAAAGTTACATTTTCTAGATCGAGATTTTAGATTTTATATGTGCAATTATACAGTGTTGGTTTAAAGTTTTATTTCCTATTGTCGACGTTTTACAGTGTATATTTTGAATTACACAGCGGTGGTTGAAATTCCAATATCGTATGTCGAGAATCCCTAATTCACACGTTGTATGCAACTGTTTGTGATGAAAGTTCCATTTCATATGGCGAGTATTTAGATTTCATCTGTTGAATTTCACAGCAACGAGAAGCAACCTCCTTGTTTAAAAATAACGCGGTCAGTTTACAAGAGCGACATCTAGCGAAGAAAATTCATAGTAATTCTCGACTTGTGAATGGTAACTTCCAAACTGTAAATGCATAAAATGTAATGGCGCGTCATAATTTAATACACGAACGATGTATCTTAATACTCGATATTATTTTGAATTATTAAAGTGGACATTGTTTGATGTTACTTTTAACACCAACACATCATTTCACCTTATGAAAATAACAATTCTGGCAAGCACAATAAAATGTCCAATAACCACTGTGTAATTCAACAGATGAAATCTAAATACTCAACATATGAAATGGAACTTTCAACATAAACTCTTTGAACCAGTGGTAAATTAGGAACTCTCGACGTATGACATTGAAATTTCAACCACCGCCGTGTAATTCAAGCGACACAATCTAAACCTCGAACTAGAAAATGGAACTTTAAGGACAAACATTTTTGATACAACACGTGAATTTGGAATTCTGGACATATGACATTAAAATTTCAGTGGCAGCGTTCTGATTGGACCAGCTTTTGTCCGCTACGGCGCCTCATAGTAAGGTATTACGCTGATGTCGACAAGGACGAGTCAGGGCGTTTTACGGAACTCTAGTTTTTATAATGCATTCACCATCAAGTGGATATGCAAGTAGAAAAGCTATAGAGATTTTTTGGAAAAATTAAGTCGAAATTATATATATATATATATATATATATATATATATATATATATATATATATATATATATATAAAGCTGCAAAATGGATGCATACACTCTCTCGATTCACCAGTCAGGTGAGATAACACAGACAGCAAACCATGCAGGTGCTTGTTTGGCGGTGCTATTATCATATACTCGTTGCAGTTTAATATTTCGACATTTTGGTGATATTGACCATGATCGTGTGACGTCATCGGTGCAACGGAAGAATACCTACGTTAGATTAAAGCGGGACGGCGGAATGTGGGATGGGAAGGACCACTATATTTAGCAATAGATTTGCAAGAGAGTACAATGATGCAAAGGAGGTCCCCGTCTTTGTTTCTGCTTAGCTGTTTTTTCCTTGTGAACGTGACAAAATTTCTCTTTGATAAAATTCTTAGTCATAACGGGCACTTCTGGTTCGAGTGTCAAAACACAACACCCATGTAAATGCATGTATTGTGCAAGAGTAATATCTTTCAGTGTGTTTACTCAATCGATTGTTTATACTGAATATACGAAAACAACGCATTGTCGCATTTTCTCCATTAATTTATATAACAAACTCATAAAATGGATAAAATTTGTGGGAATAAATGACCTAAAAATATCAGACGGATACCAACATGTCTTCTCGCCCGCTGTGATATTCACTACATATGAATCGTATCCTGTCTTCGAAAGTATTTACATCGCACAATTACCATCAAGTTGACGATTATTTAATCTCTTGAAACATTACAAATTTCAAACCAAACATTGTTCCGTCTGTACAAACTTTGTTTATTTGGAAAAATAAAGTCGATAACGGAGGAAAGCTCCGTTAAAGAAAATGTTATTTTTAGTAGATGGAATAGTCTAATGTACATAGCAAGGTGCATTGTTCTGACGCGGAGGTGCAGGCAAAATAAGTCGGTACATTTATCAGAGTGCGAGATACCAACCGCTGTGACCATATAAAATTAAATAAAGGTTACGAAAGTACAAGAACAAAATTCTCTGAATCATAAAAGTGTAATCTAAGCAGAATTTAGACTTTACCATTCTTTTTATTATGGCACATATTCCAAAATAATGCAGCCCGCATAAAACATGGCTTTATATTTTTAAAATTCATAGTTAAGTGTCAGTGCTTTGACTGCATCGAAAAGAGCAAGTAATTTTTTATTATTATTATTATTATTGCAGAAGACAGTACAGAGATATGCATATGCATGCAGAATAAAAATAATAATTAAAATATTCAAATGACAATAATTTATTTTTACCCAATCAGTGGTGAATACAAATAAAAATAGAAATCATATTGTAAAAGTAAGGCCAATAATTTTATCTGAATTTTAAAATTAAAGAAGTTTAATCAGATTTAGAAATAAAGACATAATTTTATGATTTTAATTTATATGTTCATCAGACGTTTACATTAATATTTAGGAATTATATGTATTGTATTTGCAACAACAACAGCAGCAGCAATAACAATAATAATAATAATAATAATAATAATAATAATAATAATAATACATCTTATTTTTAAATGTTGATCAAAATACTGACATGTTAACTGACATCTAAATATGATTTAAACATATTTCTGTGGTGAAGAAACTTCTGTTCATGCTGCATTAGTATGGAGTGTTTAGCATATAGTATTAAAATGATTTTTAAAAAAGCTATGATTTACTTTTATGATCTATTTATGACTTAGAAAATGTCACATTATGATTAGAGAAATTTTTTTACTGTAGGTTTGTATCCCTTTATTATAGTCATAAGCATTAAAGCGGTAGGCATCTTGCATAGTGTATATAGTCATAGTCTGTAAAGCACTAGGCATCTTGCACAGTGTTTATAGTCATAGTCATTCAAGCAGTAGGCATCTTGCATAGTGTATATAGTCATAGTCATTAAAGCAGTAGGCATCTTGTATAGTGTATATAGTCATAGTCATTAAAGCACTAGGCATTTTGCATAGTGTTTACAGTCATAGTCATTAAAGCACTAGGCATCTTGCATAGTGTTTATAGTCATAGTCATTAAAGCAGTAGTCATCTTGCATAGTGTATATAGTCATAGTCATTAAAGCGGTAGGCATCTTGCATGATGTATACGGTATACATCTGCATCACAAATATGCACCTTACAAAAAAACTATCAGTAATTACTTTACAATATTATTTCTTTTTTATTTGTATTCGTCTTTGATTTGGTACAAAAATTATACTCTCATCTGAATATTTTAATAATTAGTTTAAATATAGTCAAAGCACTTACATTTTAAACTGCTTTATGAATTTTACAAACATACCATAAGGCCATATTTATTCACCCTGCACTATTTTGGAATGTGTGGCATATAATTCACCAAAAGACAACTAGAAAATATATATTCTACTTACATTATATTTTATGATTTAAAGAATTTTTCACAGTAGTTTAATGACCTTTATTTTAATTTTACCGGTTATAGCGGTTAGTATCTTGCACGTTGTATAGTCTAAATGTACCGACTTTTATTTTCTCCTGCGCGATGTATATTAGGCTGCTCCCTCGTGTACTGAAAATTGTACTTCTTTAACACTGCACTCTCGTTGACACTTTATTTTTCCAAATTATAAACGTTTTCGCTGACAAAACTATATTTAGATTGTTATTTGTAAGGTCTCAGGGATTAAATAATTTTCAACTAGATTATTAATGGCAGTCTAAATAATAAAAAATTTTAAGAAAAAATGTCGCCAGAAAAATCACGGTTACCATAAAATTGATACACACGCGGTGGACACGTTTCTTACTTGAAGGCTTTGTGGGAAATAAAAAACCCAACAAAACAATATATGCTCTTTTGGAGTTAGTGGATTTCAAACTGCTTTGTAAAAGCAATATTCCACATAATATTCTATCTGTTATTCCTGTCTGTCTGACAGATAATGTCTACCCTGGCGAGCAGTGTCTTATAGATGGTCAAATGAGAAAAAGATATAAAGGTTTTGCCTAGATGAGAATCGCTTGTCACAACTAGAGAGAATTTCTTATGAAGAATGCTACGTAACTGTGAAGAAGGTCAAGAATATTTAGTAAACCATACAAATTTTAGTTTTTTTTTATATTTTATTAACTTTATCCGATTAATATTAATATTTGTATAATCTATGAAGATGATTATTATAATCCAGTTTATGGTCACGTGACAAACTTAACTGATAAAGTGTTTCTTATGCAAGCTTGGAAGATAATATGGTGGAACTTTTCTAGTATACATGTTCTAGGTGGAATAATAGTGACAATGGCATAAACATCATTCGTTGAAAGTTTTCTTGACGAGAAGTCATATCGTTCAGCAGACGAATGGTGAATGAGTTTTTAAATGGTCTTTATATGATTTACATGAGATACAAATGCAACATCACTCGGTAAAATCGCTGCTAAGTAAGCGTTTCTGCTATCTGGTGATTTATCTTACACTTTTGAATACTATTCCTACATCGACCAGTTTAACAAAATAGTTTCCAAACACTTGGGAACTTTACAGTATTTGCTGTGATGACTTGCTAAGGTCAGTCTATCATATGTATGGATTATAATTTGAAGTAAGTAAAATTCTTCGTAAAAAATATGTTAACGTCTGTTTTGCAAAACGTAAAACTTTCAGTGCTCATTGGAGTTCTTCCGTCATCAAATCTACAGTTTTGGAGGTGCGTATTTTCTACCCGATGACAGGCCCTTTAATTTCGGAGGTAAGCAAATCTTGTACGTAGCTCGCAATCCCATACTGCCTAAATGGAAGTGATCGGTTTTGAAAAAAGGAAGTTTGGTGCACTACAAAGCGTTTGCGCTTTCATGCCTTCTTGCATAAAGAGTAACTAGCGGATGTAACAATATAACAGTTCTCAATTCCTACAATCGACAAATTAGTTACTGTAATCTTGACCTTGAAGCTTTTTACTCATATGTTTAAGAGCTTATGTTAATCTTCTGTGCGATATGCGATGCTATTGTTCCATGTAAGCAGGAGATACAGTTTCAAGCAGCTGTAACCATTAATAACCTTGAAACAAATGCCCTTTTGGTCTTAATTTTTTTTAATACCTTTACTAGTAACCCATCCCATTGGGTCCCTTGTCCTGCACTCTTCTTCTTTCTGGTTAAATTGTGAGAAAATTCTGATGGTGATCCACACGTACAGATGCAGACAGGAGACATCGCATTTATTTTTGAAGAAAAAGCTGAACATATTAACCAGCCTTTCATTCTGGACAGATAGACGGACGGACATTGTGTCTCACAACTTCTGATATTTGTGGAAAAACAAAACCATTACTAAACCATTGTTAGATTATCGTTGTTAGATTATAATGGATCATGCGCAAGATGGGTCGGCTAAAGGCGCAATAATTACTAGCTGTATGCACAGAGTAGGTTCTTACACTTAATCTTTGCTATTGCAATCGATTTTTGGTCGAATAGCATGTGCGCATGCGTATATTGTATCTCTGCATGCATACATACTATAACAATATACCATGAACAGTGTTAAAACATAGTCGGAAGGTCAGAAAGGTAAAGTTAAAGTGTCAATGTGCCACTTTTTTAACATACGTTTGCAAATTAAGTAAGTATGTTTATTTACATTCGTATGTAAATTTTATCGTGAGACCCTGTTTTCACATCAATGTAAATTGCCATTGTTTGTAACCTTACACCATATGCACATGTACAGGTCTACACACGCAAAATAATGTAAATGAAAATTCCAAAACAAGGCTTATAAAGTATGAAATACGCACATGTTCCTGTTTGAGCAAGAGGCGTGGCCTGTTTTCATTACTATTACTGTACGAACCACATTTTATCCTTGTTGAAATATGGTGGAAAATCAAATTTTCACATGTGTATATAGTTGTCATTTTTATAACGTTAGATTAGTTTAGTCTGAACAATTTATATATAACTTTTAATCAGTGATAGTATCAAGTTTTGCTAATTCTTACCTCTTTATGATACTACGACTTGATGAATATGAGTGGAGGAGCCCCGGGTGGCTGAGTGGTCTAAAGTGCTCACCTTTACAAATGGATATATATATATATATATATATATATATATATATATATATATATATATATATATATATATATATATATATATATATATATATATATAATAACATTTACGCAAGATGCAAATATTCTTTATACCAAAACTCGTGTAACGGGGAGCAATTGATACACATTTTTTGGACTGAAGGAAAACTTTTTTGTGACAATTATCATCAATTATTGTTCAGTGTAGAAAGAAACTGAAGTAGAAAGGTCACGTACATCCTACACTCATCCTACACTCTGGACAATAAAACATACTTGAAAAAATCTCGATTTAAATTGCACATATAAAGCTTCTAAAGGTGCGGGATTAAGCGGATCATCACCAATGTCCAGCGGACTACATTTTGGCGAATAGGGTACCTGGAAAAAATTATCACTGGAGTCATCGAAACGCGCCCGCGCCTGAAGAGACCCAACTTCTACGAGATTTGTTCTAAAGAATATAATGCGGAGATCATCGAGACGCCCCCGCAAGTTGACCGTGCAAATCTCAGGTGGTCCTCATTTGGCACGCGACAGTAATGGCATTTGGATGCGGTCGCATATATAATTGGGGAAGTTCATGGAGTTTAATTAAGACATTTATATGAGGTTTGTACGAATTGGCATTGTCCGTACGTGGATTTGGTTATATAAAGCCGACCTTAATCGTCTGCGACGAGAACGACTTTGCCTGTATAATCGCCGAAATGAAACATATGTAATTCTTTTTAGATTTAAAAATGTATGTGAGAGATTGTTGCTGCCGACCTGGATGCATCGCGATTAAATACTATTGATCAGATTGTAGATCAGTTTCATCAAATAATGTTTGATATCGACAACAACGTTGTGGCGGCAGCGGCTGACTCCAGCGACAACCATGTCGAGCCAACGTTGGCTGAATTAGAGCAAGAAAATATCAAGTATGATCGAGAACGGAAGCAGGAAGAGCAAGAATTAAGGGTGCAGCTTCGTGAAGCGAGACGAGAGCGTCGATGGATCAGGAACAAGCCTGAACAGCATGAGCAAGCTTCGCAACAACAACTCGAACTAGAGGAACAACAGGAACAGCAACAACTACAACGGCTACGTCAACAAGAACAACATTAAAAAAACGATAAGCATATGAGCAGCGGCGTGCAGCGAAACGAGTGATGCGTGAACAAAACAAGCAAGCCACGCAATAGCAACAAAACGATGTCCGATGAGTGACGTAATGTCCTCCACGTCGAAAATATTATCACCGACCGCCATTGGCAGTTTTAGTGCTGTCAAATAAGATTATATTATTGAAGAAAATTATGAGAGATAGGTTAAGTCAGAGAATTTAAGAACCCGTCAATGATTGAATAGATGAGCAATAATTAAATGTCGATGCCGATCTGACCGCGATCAGCGACGATTGTATCGTCGATCACGCATTCACTCCGGACAGTGTCGCAGACATATTTGACACGATCAAACAGCAGCGTACTGAGGCAGATATCCGCTTTCGTCAGAATACAGACTCGTAAAAGAATTGGTCGTTTATGAAATGGGTAGAAACTATTTCCACGCGAAAAGTTTTTCTGTTGGCAGCTGAGACTGTTTTTTGGTACCTGGTCGACGTTATCGTGTAACGATGTCAACCACTGCTAAAGTTTGTTTTCTTTCGTCATCGTATCGACGCGTTTGTGTTAATGAAAAGCCAGAATCGATGATCCTTCCACTGTTGGTCATTACGGAATTCCAACTAAGTTATTAACTAAATCTGACAAGCACATCTCTGAATTTTAAATTGTAACTTACTAAGTTACCGATTTATCCAGAACCACGATTTCATTCAGCTCAACGGAGACACTGTGGTCAATTATCTCGTACAAATCGTCCGTTTTAAAAATTCCTCTGAATTGCATCCGTGTGCTACTCGAAGTCCTTGCCAGTACCCGTTTCCGGGCAGCCTAAGCCTACGTCCTTTTCTTGTCTCAGCGAGGTAACCCTCTACGCGTCGCGAACAGCCTTTTAATGAGCTCTTCCAGAAACGGTCCCGATCGCACCTAATTCGGCCGCTTTGGCAGACCAAGGAACCGCCGCGGCGAGCAACGCTAGAATTGCTGCCAGAA
Source organism: Megalonaias nervosa (assembly GCA_016617855.1). NCBI lineage: Eukaryota > Metazoa > Mollusca > Bivalvia > Unionida > Unionidae > Megalonaias > Megalonaias nervosa. The sequence continues at coordinate 115,022 of JAECUM010093245.1, forward strand.
ATGGAAATATGCCGCCGTTTCGCTCCCTCGAGAAGACTTTCGCCGCGGAGTCCGCATGATCTGGTTCACTTCGGTGGTTCTCAGCGATACTCCACAGTAGTTTGGGATCGCTTGTTTTAATTTTTAAAGTTGACCCGAATACATTATCACTAACATACTCTGATAAGACATGATTTTGTATATTATATTCATATTTGACACACAATTACAAGTTTGCCACGAGGGCGCCAACAACTATCATACGGCTGCCAACTCCTTCCAAAGTGACCATTTTATCTGACAAAAGTTAGTGCCATACATCTATATTCAGCTTTAACCGGATTGTGTAATCGTGATTTAAAGTACATGTCAACAAAGGAATTTCTAAGCAAATTTAAATGCCCTAACGAGAAGTAATACACTGAATGAAGCTAAGAGACCTTTCGGGGAAATTGGTAGTCCACTGTCAGTTTTTTTTTTTTTTTTTTTTTTTTTTTTTTCTTTTTTTACCGCCCATGAATTTACGCTAACATGTAATATGCACATGCGACATCAATAAGTTCAAAATTAAGCAAAACTTCTTTGGAATGTTCTTGAAGACAATTTAACCGCATTGACACCTCAGACACATTTCTTTCATGAACTGATATAAAGTTATGTTGTTAATTTTCGAACCGGTCACCTAAAAGCTGAATTGCTACAAGTAGGTGACGCGGCGCAGATATCCGTTGTTGAGCACTGATTTGCCAAGAGAAATTGCTGCTGCGATTTGTTGTTGAATCCGTGGTCATTGCAAGTCACGACCAGTTACAAGTACCGCCCCATTTCATAAACGACAGTTAGCGTGCTTTTGTGGTCAACGCTGAAGTCAATACTGGCATTCACAAAGCGAGTTTATGAAGCAAATCTTTGAGACCGCCAGCTACAGCGTCACGCCAAATGGCTTAATTGTGATTGTCGCGTCGTGTGAACACTAATTTGTTTAACTCCAAAATTTATCCTTACCGACGTCTCTGCAAAAATTATAATTATGGTTTAGCGGAATCGCACAAGAAAAATTACCCCGTTTATCAAGTTGAGAACGACGTACTGGAATCTACGATATGCAGTATTGTCAGGTTCATGCGTTTCGTATTGAATGTGGTCCGAATCATGTTTAGTCTCTATGAGCCACATCATGGATAATTCAACGCTGCGGATGTAGTCGTAGCTGTATCGGGTGAGTCTCAATATCACTGTCGCGACGTCAACGTTGCCAAATTATTACTTCGATTTCTTTGCCGTTCACAAGATACTGGGTTCTGTTGAATAACGCCATGACATCGCAGGTTTTTTCTTAAACGGAGCTAATTTAAGCTGGTACTCCTTTCAATAATCCTAGGAGGACTTCACCAACGCCATTTCCGTAATCTGCATTATTGATAGGTCGTTATGAATTAATTACTCATATAGGTAACGCTCAGGCGTGCACATTTGTAATGTTATTTTTTGCGTTTAAGTGTAAGCACGGTCACGGATGTAAAACCCGAACGCGAGTGCCTTTCCATGCAAATCATGTAGGTGTCCATGTGAAAAACACAATCGCTTTATTCGTTGATTATTACACGGGAAATACACTGGTGAGGCTGGCGCCACTGAGATAAGATCACCCGGGGGTACGTCTGTGGAAAAACTATACAAAATACAATCTTGACCGGCAAATCCCATGCGGGCTCGTTTCGATAATTTCCAGTGATAGTATTACATGTCAAGTTGATCGTGGTTCTCAAAGTAATCTGGAGAATACCCGGACGATGTAGTAATGGACTCGGAGTCTTCGTTTATCTTTTGGAATTTCGTTGATTTCTTCGGGCCAACCTAGCACGGTTCTGATCGATGACTCAGCGATGTGAATGTAATAATCCGAGTCAAGTTTTTCCACTTTGGATTCCGTGCCGATAATGTCCTTGATTAGTCGTCCAATTTTATCGTTGATTGTTTATATTTCTTACGCGCCCGTGGATAGACCCACATTGGCCCATGTCGTTGTTGCGTTCGGTGGTTCATTACCGTGGTTATACAACAGCGAGTTGTTTTCACGTAGACTCCACCCCGAATAGTCTCGATGGTATATTTGGCTGACTACAATATGCACGCAAAGTGTCAATTGCAATTTCCAACGTACGTGTGTGTGGTGCTTCTATCGCCGACTGAAACTCCACGGTGAAATTCTACGGCTGTTAAACTCGTCGTCAACTTTCTGATGGTACTTGGCGTTGTGTTGTCGACAAGTGTATGTAGCGCTTGATTCATTTCGCGACATAGATTTAGATTTATATTGATTATTCACCACGTTAACTGCTGCCGTAAATTTCGTCAATGATTTCCACTATGAGAATCTTTTGTGTAACGGTCCATGATGTCCTGGAAGAGTAATTGTCAGCAAATATATGTGGCTTTGTTGACTACTTCAGTTTATGTGTTGCCGGCCCTGACAGACCCGACTAACAATTCTAACCGTGAGGTAAAGTCGTCCGGGGTGAGACATATTGTTGCTGACAGATGTGTGCGTTATTATTTCCCACTATCTGTTACTTTTCAGCAGCTAATTCAGGCTATCTTTCCTTGATTCGGATAGGACACTGTTGATAGCCCTTGTCTCTTTTTTCTATTTTACTTTTACCAGCTGCCTTTTTGTAAACCCGTTGTGGCCAAAGATGAAATTGAATCTGTTTACTTTTTTCGGGTAATAAATAAAATCTCCCCTTCGTTTTTGAATCGATGCAAATTCAACGGAGTTGCTAAAGATCTTTTCCTGTGCTTTTATATTGAAACATTACGCATACGATATTTATTGTTGTTTAATAAGCTCAGCAACGTCTTCAATGTTGGTGATGTTCCGGTAACTGTCCAATTATATCTGCGGTCTGCCGCGTGAATTTTTCATCGTCTTAGCACAGCTCGCTGTTTTTATAATCGAGCCAGGTTCTTTTACTATTCCCATTGTTTCTGCAACTTTCATCATTTGTTCCGCTGTTTCACTCGTGTTTTTGATTAGCGGGGCAAACGTTTCAGTGAAACCTTCGGTGAGTACTATCCGGGCTGACTGAATCACGGTCAACATGCTTTGGACGCATCTACGTGCAACGATATAGTCGTGGAGGATTTGTTGTTGATCTGACATTGATATTATCGTTCGAGTGCATGAAAATGTTTGTGTGATTCAACCCAGTATATCGTCTAGTCTGTGTTTATTAAGTCAACGGTGACAAATCCTTACGCGGATTATTGTGAACTGTGAACTGGATAAAAAGGCGTTAAATTGATTCCAGGTCACTTCAAGGACATGTGCAAAGTGCTGAATCACGTAGATCAAGTCGGTGTTTTTGTTCCTCTGACGTTACAAAAATTGCCGTGGATATTTGTTGATCCAACGTACAAGCACCAAGTTGTTGCTGTCTGGTTAAAGATCGAGATGTCTGGGTCGTCTTCGGCAGCAGAGATAACTTTCGGGGTGGGGGGTGGGCAGACGCGCCATTGATAACACCGCAAGGAACATCGGGACACGATTGATCGTCCGTGGAGATCATTACAATATATAATGTATCCGTAGTGAGACAGCGTATGACAAGGTTAAGCAGCAACTATGTTATTCCTGATCCTGAACGCCCAAAGATGATCGCGCTTACAGAATTAGGAAACGAGAGACGATGTTTCCGACGCGGTATTGTTTTACATGCTGTAAAATCTGTTACGTTATATGATTCATTTGATGTCATCGTATATAAAAATTAGTAAACATGAGTCCATATTGTATTAAATGTCGAACATCTACGAAAACTAGCAAGAAATATGAGTACGCTGCGAAACTTTACATACCTTTGGAGACAATCGCATGCATTTGCTATAAAGGACCGTACGAG